>VYXB01010645.1:62908-76767 GCA_013397135.1 Pachyramphus minor
GAGCGGAGCCGCGGGCGCCTCCAGCCCCGCTGCGCTCCGGGACACCCGCGTCGGGGCGGCGGCGGGACCGGCCGTCGGGGGAGGGCTGCCCGCCCCTAGCGCTCGGCGGCGTCCCGGGCGGGTGTGACAGGTCCTGTCCTGGGAGGGGAGCACTCCCTCCTCCCCGGCGCGCCCCGGTCACCGGAGCGCCCGAGGCAGCGCTGGCTGCAGCTCTGCCGTGTCCCCTTTGCAGAACAGCGCGACACGCTGCCCTGTCTGGAGTGAGACACTTCCTTATGTGTCTCGGGTTTAGGGTTTGTCCCTTAGGACGGCGTGGCTTCTGGTTCTGCCCGGGTGCAGCTGCTGCTGCTCACACAAGAGCTGGCTCGGAGAGTATCTCTGCTGTCACAAAAGCAACTCGGGATCCGGGGATTTCTTTCTCCGGCTGGGGGTTTGCCTCGTAGGCGGACGTTACTTCATTCTTCCCTCTCTCAATCAACAAATGGTAAGAGCAGATGAACCCTGAAATTAAGCTCTGGTTTTCCGTTTGCAGTTGCTTCTTTCCAAAGACAAAACGAGCAACACAAACCACTTTTTTTCTCCAAACTATAATATTTTTTCCAAACATATTCTCCCAAACTGTAATATTTTAGCACATTTTCCTTCATCTGTTCTGTAAAGGTTTGTGTGCATTTAGGCTGTCAATCACTTTATGGGCAAACATTTTATGTAGCTGATCTCTTGTAATATTGAATCATGTACCGCCTGGTAGTATTATAAAGAAGTCATTAATGAAATCTGGGTTCCAAACTTAGGGCTTCTTGCTACTTTTTTGTTTAATGGGAATATGATTTTAAACGTACAAGTTAAAGTGTCTTCACTGACCGCAGCAAAACAAGAAATGGTTTCCACATCTGCAGAACTGGTGCTGTTCAGGCTTTACACAAAGGTCTGTGTGTTGCCAAATAATGAAGTAGCTTAAAATGTCATTAACTAAAGAAACGCCTTGCCTGCAAAATAGTAAGTACACTGCAAGTCCTCCAGTGAGGGGAATAGAAAATGAAACAAAAGAAAATTTTAACTGTGGTTCAGTTGTGGTTCCTGGCACAAACTTTGCCTTGACAATTACCTGTAAGGTTTGTGTCAGGAACCACAACTGAACCACAGTTTTTATGATGCAAATTTTTGCGAACAGAAAGTTTATTGAGGATTCAATGAAAGGGTTATTAGCTGAAGCTAGGTTTCATCTTTTTAGTAAGTGTGTGGGCTCTTCAGAGAAGAGATTTTATTTCATCATTTTAGTGTGTTCCCTAATTTGTGAAAAAGAGCTCTGGCCAGTGTCTCCAGATGATGGTAGAGTACCTGTTGTTGGGCATGGCGTTGTTGCCCAGACAAAAATCAGATATTATATAATGAACAAAGCTGCTATTTGTGATTATATTATGTGATTAATCTAAGAGTTTTCTGGCTCTCATAGAAAATTAATGAAAGTGATGCTAAACTGGTGCCGTGTCCATGCTTCTGCCTGTTTCTGCTGTATGACCCTTGTTCCTGTAAAGCAAAGAGTAGAACTGTACCCAGACTGTAGCCTCCAGTAATGATAAATAATTTTAGCAGTTCCATTAGGGCACACTTGCTACCTTTCAGTGCGTTTCACTCTGGTTTAGAGCTCCCAGGGCACATAATATGGTGTTTTATAGCTCAGTGTGCCATTTATGTGTTTGAACACAGGGGTCATGACACAACTCTGTTATCCAGTTGTACATGCAGGGATAGTGTGATGAACCAAACCTGTGTTTCATTCTTTTTTGGGAAATTAAGTTCACGGCAGGTGGTTGATTTCATGAGAATACATTCCCATCCAGAGGCACTGCTATACCATACAAACTCATTTAAGCTGTATTCTGCAGAATACACTAAAACAGTTTACTAACACAGTTTTAAAGCACTTGTGTGCGTTGTGGCTGCTTTCTCTATTATAATTTAAAAGTTGAACTGGAGAGAAGCTTGAACTAGTACTTGACTTTGAAGTTTTATTATAAAACATGATAAAACAGACCCCCTGAATTATTTTTTGGCCAACACTGCACAATTTACAAGAGCCTTGCTCAAATTTATCAAAGTGCTAGTGATCTATAGTTAGTTTAAAAACTGTCTGTCATTCCATATTTGTGTTTCCTAGGAGCAAAAGACCTTAAAAAAAGAAGAGAGGGGATTATACTTTTTAGTTTGGCGGGAATACCACATGTACTTATGGTTCATCAATTCTGACTAAAATTGGAAGAAAATATGTAATTCTTGTCTTCATTTCAGATACTATCCAGTTGATAAAATAGACAGCATCTTCAATATTGGCTTTGCAACCACAGAGGGTTGCATTGTATATTTTACAGTGATAAATGAGGAATCATTGAAGTACTGTAAGCTCTGTACAGTTAGCTGGTCTTTAAATATTTAAAGACTAAATAATACCAGCTGCACTGTATGCAGTGCTTCTAATGAACCTTAAACTGTTCTGTATTACTCTGGGTTTTCTTTTTCTTTCGAGGCCTCCCTGCAGCCCAGCTTTTTTCCACTTCTTAAAAAGATCAGTAGGAATTCGAGCAAACTGTAGGCAGAAACAGGCCTTCCCAGCTGCAAGCTCAGTAAGTGCAAAGTCCCACTGAAGAGCTCTGCTTTGGAGACAGCAGTTCTGCATCTGCTGCAGCAGGGGGACTGGGAGTCAGGCCCAGCTTGGTGAGGAGGACAACCAGTCACCAGCCTCGTGCCATTGTCAGGTCGTTTATGTGGACCATTGACTTCAACGCAGAGATGACATTGGGGTGTCTCAGGGTTGGACAGCAGCTGATTGAAGGGGCTGCTTTCTTGAACAAACTTGAACATGGTAGCCTAAATTCTGCCTGATCAAAGCAGGGGTTTGGCCCTGAAAAGTCCTGCTTGGCTGGTGGTTGTTTTTCAGAGCTGCCCTGAAGGCAGTGAAGAACCACTGATGGCTGGGCATGCCCCAGCTTCTTGTTTTGTACCTCTGAGCATTCCCAGAAAGATTGCTCTCCAGGAAGGAGATCCACTTCACATGGATGATCTGGGACTGGGACAGTTTGGCAATTGCAGCCAAGGGAGGTACTGGAATGACAAGGAAGAGTGTCGTTTGACCACTTTTCCTAGGGCCTGAGATACTTTACCTTCCATGTGACAGCCTCCACTAGGGAGCAGCGATCCAGTGGGTGGGATGTAGCAATGAGACATGAGTGGGACATAGGATGCCTTCCTCATCCGAGAGGAGGAGAACTCTGTTTTCCCTCCTCCCATGAGTGTGCTCCCAGTGACTCATTTTGACTCGTATGAATGGGCCACTTGCTGCCCTTTTCATTAAAAGCTGTGATGTTGTGCAGAAGGGAGAGTGAGAACTGCACTGCAGTCCCCCTTCGTTCTGCGATGACGACACTCACCCAGGGAGTGGGATCCTGCGGCTTGGTTGCTGGGCTTGCAGTCATGTTTCATGGTAAAGCATTCATTGATAACACATCCCTTCCTTCGAAAAACATTTGCAGGAGGGATGCTGACTACACACGGGTGAAGGTTTTGTCTATAAGGTCTACAGGAGGAATAATTTCAGAGATATACCTGTCTTCAGTGTTTTCTCTTAAGTAGTTCTTAGTTTCTATCTGAGATAGGCTTCTGGATATCACTGCGAAGATAACTTACATAACTTTCTAGATATATACAACTTTTTATATCAAGTAACTTAACACAAAAGGCCAGGAGATGTTGCAAACATCTAATGTGACTTCCCGTAGAATAAAAAATAGAATTGTAGTAAATCAATTTTTTAATAATAGCATACACACATTTATTTTAGGGACCAGACAGCATCCTGACTTCCTTAATTCCCAGCAAAGGAAATCTTTAAAACCATCCTACTAATTAATTAGCTTTGCTATGAATGCTGGTGTGTCTGTAATCAGAATATATCTACTTTTATAGTGACTGATTATCTTGATACCTTTGTCTTTTGGATTGGGTAGTCCTTTTCTTCCTCATCCTTCTTCCATCTTTCTGAATAGATCTCATGGACTGTGATGAGGCTACTGTACCCTTCTCTATATTGTGCAGGCTGCATTTTCTTGGGAAAACCTTGTGTTTTTCAGTATTATAATTACAGCTTTCTCTAGCATATAGTGTCAAGAAGTTTAAGGTAAACTAGCTTGTGTTGTTAGTTACTGTCCTAATTGTTGTATACATGTTGATGTGGATTCAAGGATGGATTATCACTGTATTATTATACCTTATTTGTCTGCCCAGACTTGCGTACAGGTGCATAACCACAGTTCCTCTGTGCACTGAGTTAGACACAATTAGAGTTTGGTTGTCTCGGTCCCTTTGGGTGTCTAACCCCAAGTGACAACTGCAGAAGGAAAGTAACTTGGAGAAAGCATGATTCATAAAGAAGCCTCAAGAGCCGCAGGTGTCAGTAGGAGCCACGGCGGGGATTTCAGAGATGTAGGAGCAATGGAAGGAAGGGATACGTTAATTGATATACCTGCTTACATTGCATGTAAAACTACTTGCTAAAATTAAGCAGCAGTTTCTTTTTATAATCTAAAAGATTGCTAGACCAGATGTAATTTGCCGGCCTACAGGGCGTGCTCAGAGCTCATCCCTCTGATGTGGGGAGTGTCAAGGCCAGGAGGGCCCCACCTTGGCTGGAGGGACTGCCTTGTTCCGGGTGGAGTTGCTGAGCTGTTGAGCCAGGCAGTGTCCGCTAGCTCATGTATAAACATCCACACTTGTAGGGGCTAAAACCGGTGAGACAAATCTTGCTAAATCCAGGATAATCTCATTTTGTGCATGAAAATGTATATGCTGTAAAGGAAAATCTTTCTGTGCTTTCAAACCTGTAGAAAACAATTAGTCCAGGCTGGTTACACAATTAGCATGTACAGCTCTATAGCCTGTCAACAGGTACAGTGTGAAAGTGCTGAGGGATTTCTTTCTGAATACTTGGGATAAAGCAACTAAAGAATAGAGTATTCAAACTCTGAATAGCTTTACTTTTGACTTACTTAATTAAAAAGACCAAGGAGAGAACTGCTGGTGGCCTCAGGGCTTTTAGGTGGTATTTTTCACAGGAATTATTGTGCTCCAGACACAGTAACTAACACTCAAAGCTTCTCAGAGTTGAATTTAACTCATCAGTGACAAAAATGGAGTAAAGTACACAGTTCTCAAGCAAATAAAAAATGTACATAATTGGTAATTCTTTGCGGGAATACTGCAATGTATGGGGGAAATACCCATTTGAGGAGTGGAAGGTTGTACTATGTGCATTTAAATTATGATATAAATTAATTATGTTTTGACTGGTTTAGTATATTGCTTACATTAAGTTTTAAGTTGCTGGCAGGTGTTTATTTGGGAGAGTATAAGTGAAATACTTCATTTACTGCTTTGAAGTTCCAGCAAACTCATTGATTTTAACACTTGCTGATGACAGCTTAGTCCTTCCAGCTGTTGTTTATTTAGAAGAAGTCCATGCCACTGTACACTGCTCACATCTCTAGCCTGGGCTGATTTTTTGCATCATTTCATCTGCTCCTGCTGGAGAAGGTGGGATGTGTGGCAGGACACAGCTCCTTCCCGAGGTGTGAGGACTAACCTTGAATGAACTTCTGGTTTTGGCAGCCTACAGATGTTGATGTATGTTATTCTGAATATGGCAGAGACTGTGCTGTGTGTGGTGCTCGTTCTTCTCCATAGGCAGGTGACAGAGTAGAAAGTACTCAATGTTTACTTGGGAAGATACAGTTCTTCAGGTTTATAATCCAGATAACCTGCTTTAAATGCAGTTTCCTGCTCATTTGATCATCACCATCAAATGAACTTGTAGCAATAACTGTTCACCACAGCTAGGACAACTGAAGCAGGACATAAAACAAAGCCATGCCAGTTGGCGCGTTCCCTGTCCTGGCAGCTAAGGATGCCAAAGCATCTCAGTGAAAGGATGGTGTCCCCTTCAGCTGCTTACAAACTTGGCAGTGTTGTGCTGCTATGCAGGATAACTCAGTTGGTATCACAGCTGTTTAGGTTTTCTTTGATTTGGAGGATTTTTCTCCCCCCTAACCTTGCTTGCAATAGATGAATGGCTTAATTAGAGTGACTGTTCTGAAGCCCTCAAGAATTTAAATATTGGACTTGTAGGAACTATAAAGAAAAATGTGAGAGGCCTTATCTAGCACTAAATACCCATCAAAATTAGAAATTTTACTGTCCTTAGGCCCATACCTATTATTGTCTCTGCTCTACATAATACCTCATAATAAAAATTACCACCAATTTTTAGCTCAAAAATATTAGAATAATTTCTTGATTAAGAAGAGGTGCTGTCTTGGTTTAATGACAATATGTATTCCAGGAGGTGGGATCTCTAATGAGATGAATGCTCTTTCCTTTCTTTTAGATATTCCCTCACCCAAATTCAGAGAAAAATAAAAGATAATGCAAAGAGGACCCAGTGGGGGAAAAATGCATTAGAGTTCATAGTGCACCAGTATCAACCAAAGCTTTGTATTCTTGTGGGTCTGATATGCCAGGCCATCAGATCCACACAGTCCAATAGACACGGTTATCCCATGCCTGTACCTGGCTAGAGGCAGGGCCCCTCTAATGCTTGGTCTTGCACGGCTTTCTCCCTTGAATACATATGGGAGGTCGCTTCCAGAGGGTCTGGTTCTCTCTAGGGGCTTGCCCACAGAAGGCTGAAGCTACATCCACCCTTTAGAAATTTCCTCTGATGGTCATTTTTCCCTTTAACTCCTATACCCATGCTGATAAAGCAGAGGTGGGTTTTCCATCCCATCTCATGTTTTCCCCATATTTGTGTAAAAAGAACCACGGGTTGCCCCGTGTGGTGTATCCTCTCTCCATAGTCTTTTCTGAATAGCAGGGGCTCCAGTTTGCACCAGCAAGACATGGACAATACTTTCCCTGAACTCCTCTCTGAGATTTTGTGGTCACTTTTTACTTCTTCAGTTAGAGTCTGGAGGTCTTCAGCCAATTCCTCTACACAAGAGATACAGGCCTGTAATGTGGTTCCTGGGGAAAAAATAAAAAAAAAAAACCCTGAGCTTTGATATTCTTGAGAATGTAATAATTTAGATAACAAGATATTTCTTAGCTTCCCTGCTCTTTTACCAGGAAAAGAACCAGACACTTAAAGACTTTGGAGGGTCTCAATCCTGATTACACCACTGATAGATTCTGGTTTTGCAATGTCTACCATGTTTAACCTTACATTGAAGCATGTATTTTTATTTTAAAAGGCAGATATAGAAAGTTGGTTTTTATTTTTTAAAACTTATTTTGGTTTTTTTTCATGATTTTTGGTTGTGTGTTTTCATTTTAAAATTCTTAGCAATACATTATCATATGAAAACAAATAACCTGTTGAACAAAAGAGTTATGTGGTCCATGGCGTGAAATTATGAGGTAGAACTTTGAATGTTATAAAATTGCTTTGTAAATGTCCTTTGAGTTGTGTGTTGCAGGCCTATTTACTACATTACTTCTAATAACATGATCTGTATAAAGATGCTTTTAAGCTGTATAATCTTTATAGTCTTTCTTATATATGACAGGGTTTTGAGGCAAAAACCTTGGAATAGAAAAGACCTGTGATACTTGGGTTTCCCTTATTGTAGTGTTTGGGGATGTAGTTTGTTGTCTCCAGGAACAGAGAGCAGCCTTGCTCAACACATAGTGAGAGTGGTTTGACTGAAATCCAGAGTGAGATGGAGGGGGTGAACAAGGAATAAGAGTTTGCTGTCTCTTCTTGTTAAAGAGCTTTTTAGAATGTTAAATAAGGCTCTCAGGGAGCAGTTTCAGGACCAAGAAATGCAACTACCTTCTCAACAGTGAGGCTGTGCAAAGGCTTGTCATAGGATGTTGTGACAACAAGTACAGGCTTTCATGGATTCAGATCAATGCTTGTGACGTGGTTCATAAATACCAGGAATATGATCTTCAGTTGAATGAATATTAAGGTTTGATCCTGGAATCACAGAGCTGCAAGGGGAATTGGAAAATTGTAATGTAGTCTGTGGTTTTAGACAGTAAAAGCTTTGCTAGAGTTTAGTTGATGAAAATAATGTCAAAAGTAATTAATCTTTTCTTCACTTGTCCAGATCAGATGAAGCTACAGATGACATGACCAAAGTCAAAACAATGCATGAACTGATGAGAAACAGCACTGAGAACAGTAATTGCCTAGTAACTTGCTGGATATCCTAAGTGTGACCTCACTGCCAAAAGAGACCCTGATGTTATGTGATCATGGAAAAGAGTTTGCAAGAACAGAAGAGCAAAGGAAGGAGCTCACTAGCTGCATCTCATAAATAAAAATTTCCAAGATTTAGCTGAATTGACAAATTATTCCAGCCATGGGAGAAAATGCAAGTTTTTGGGAAAGTTTGATATATGCACATCCTACATGTACCACCTGGAAGCAAGAGGCAGAGGGATCTATCTACCACCTAGCCAGCATTCTCTTTGTTGTGGGCTTCATGGGTGGAAGTGGATTCTTTGGGCTTCTCTATGTCTTCAGCCTGCTTGGATTGGGCTTTCTCTGCTCTTCTGTTTGGGCTTGGCTGGATGTCTGTGCTGCTGATATATTCTCCTGGAATTTTATACTGTTTGCTATATGCTTCGTCCAGTTCGTTTACGTTACCTATCAAGTTCGGAGTGTTGCGTTTGACAGAGAATTCCAGGAACTCTACAGTGCTCTATTCCAGCCTCTGGGAATTTCCTTGACTGTGTACAGAAAGATCGTCTTGTGCTGTGATGCAGAAGTGATTACCCTGGAGAAGGAACACTGTTACGCCATGCAGGGCAAAACACCTATTGATAAACTGTCCTTGCTCGTTTCAGGCAGGTTGGTATTAGTTTGTTCAGGTTTAATGCAGATACCTTTATTTTTAACTTCTTGAAAATGGGAGCAAAAAGAAAAAAGGCCTGATTTGTGTATTGTTTGTTTATTTTCCAATACAATAGATTAAATATTAATGCAAGTAATATAAATATTAATAGGCTAAATACACTTGTCTAGGATAGCACGATCATAAAAACAGTAAGCACAAAATCTGTAATAGCATAAAGAAAAGGATTTGAAGTCATTCTTTTCCAGACCTCTGTATCATAGCACTTAACAGGTTAGGCAGATAAAGGGAACAAATACATACTTCAGTCTTCAGGCTGTTTGCTATCTATCTACTGCCTAGCTGATGAGCACAGCATCTGTCTTATTTTTATTTACTTATATAATCAGAAGTGGGACTAAAAATTAGTTTTGAAACTGAATATACTGAGATAAACTCTGTGTAATAGAGATCTTGACATTGCTACAGATTGTATTTAGTTGCTTTCAAGGGGGTGGGAGAAGAGAAGGAGTAAGGGACAGCAAAAGGCTTAAAAGCACCTTTTCATTACAAAGGGACATAGTTGAGCCCTATCAAGATTTGCAGAACTTTGCTTACAGTTACTGTATACTGTGGCCCTTTGTTAGACCCTGAGGCAATAAATCCACCTGCTTGTATTCCCTGATTACAGGGAAACCTTCTGGCAACTTTGCCGATGCTTTACTGAAGGGAAATACTAGCTTTCATACTGTATGAAAAGCAGTATGCAGTACCAGACCACCACAAGAGTAGGTGGGATACACAGGGATGATGGCTGTGGACTGTCTTTGATGAGACACTTTGTGGGTGCATTTTGATAGTCTGCTGCATGGACAGATGGAATTTATAGGCAGCTGATTTTATATAGGCAGATTAATTTATAGGCAGCTTGACACTCAGCTGATTTAGGACTATTTGCAGTGGACAATATGGATTGTAGGCAGATGACCTTAGCAACACCCTGGTTCAGAGCATTCTTGGGAGTACCTCATGGAGGTTGCTTTTGGTCATAGGTGTACTATAGGAGAGGTATCCACCCTTCTATGTGCCCAACCAGTTAGTATTCAACTGACAGGGAGTTCCTGATGCCCTTTTTCACCTGGTACAGGGCTTGTTGTGTGCCTTCAATCTTAAATATTATTCAAAAAGTAGAAACGAAATTTTTTTTTGGCAACTACAGAAGGCCACAACATTCACACAGGGATCCCATACCTCCAGGCTGTTCTTCTGGCTTCAGACACAGACCTGTGGCCATGTAATTCCTGTTAAAAGGCTGGAGAGCCCTCTCTATTACATGCCAGGGAACTCCTGCTTCCCACTCCCTGCTTTTGCCACTTTGTTCCCTCTAAAGTGCTTATTTGCCAAACCTAGAATAAATCCCATGGTTTTCAGGGGAAGGAGGGAAATGGTGTTACAGGCATTGGTCTTTCACCACTCCAGTGCACACTGGCCTTTTAATGACAAAGCTTGTGCATTACTGCACAGACCTGCCACAGAGAGAATAATATGACTTGAATAAAGCCTGCAAAGATTTCTATTTCAGTTGCATGATCATCTTGTGTTCCCTTTCAAATTGGCCTGATCAATTGAGCGTTAAAAATATAATTAGGATACTGTTGGCCATTGATTGCTTTTTCGTGCTCTCAAAGCTATATTTAAATTCCTCACACAGTAGAAACAGCACATTTTTGTTACATTTTGTTTGTACACCTTCCTGGTGTACAGGTAGTGCTAACAAATTAACACATCTTATCTTGGTAGGATCAGAGTAACAGTTGATGGGGAGTTTCTGCATTATATTTTTCCTCTCCAATTTCTGGATTCTCCTGAATGGGATTCACTGAGGCCCACAGAAGAGGGAATTTTCCAGGTAAAAGTTGAGGGTTTTTATTTTATGGGGTTTTTTTAGTACTACCAAAAACTGTTCAAGTACTGTTTGGTTTAGAAATAAATTTATTCAGTTGTGGGTTTTTGGGATGCTATACAAACAAGTGGCATTCTATTAATTGGGGGGGGGGGGGGGNTGGTTTTGCTGTTTGTATCTTGTTACAACAAACAGGGAGGTAGGCTCTGTTTGCATTCTTTGGCTATGCCAGTATCCACCCCTGAGAAGCCAGGTTTGCATGAGGTGGGTAGAAACTGGTGCTGAAGAGGCTTCCCAATGGGAGATGAGCCAGGGAGAGATGTGCCTGTGACACAGCTTGGCATAGGTTACAGCATGGGACATCGTGTCATTTGGGGCTGCCCCCTCTAATCTGTGAGCTCTTCCACTGCTGTCACTTGACCTACACGCTATCTCCTGCCTGATGTCTCCTGGCACAAGGGCAAATGGCATTTGTCGAGAGCTTTCTTTAGACCTGCCTTTCCAGCTGAGGCTGCCAAGAGTGGAGCAGGGAGTGCAGGCCTGAGCCAGGGCATCCTGACAAGGTAGGCACAGGCATCCAGTCACCGAGGGCAACCAGAAGTGATCAGTCAGTCCATCCCCATTCACCCTTCTTGCTTGTCTTCTGCATACAGTAGAACTTCCAGAGCTCTCTGCCTGGATTAAAAGTCTCTAACTGCAGTAGGCAGGTTCTGCTGCACAGAGGGGGTGCCTTCTGAGCAAGGGCAGCAGTGGCTACATCACTGCCTTGTCACCTAGCTCTTCAATTTTCTCTTCTATAGGTAACACTTACAGCAGAGACAGATTGTCGGTATGTGGCCTGGAGGAGGAAGAAGCTCTATCTGCTGTTTGCTAAACACCGTTTCATCTCCCGCCTGTTCTCAATTTTAATTGGGAGCGACATTGCTGAAAAACTGTATGCCTTGAATGACAGGGTGCATGTGGGGCAAGGTTTTAGATACGACATTCGGTTACCAAACTTCTACCACGTTGCACTGCCGGAGACCCCTCCAGTGCAGCTCTCTCACCACCATCTGCAGCGAGGCTCCCCACGGCGCCAGCCCGCAGGGGTTACAAACTGCAGCTCCTTCCTCTCACCACCCTAGGAGGGGACATTCTGCTGCAGCCATTCTGCAAAGCGATAAAAGAAAATGCAAAGTGGCAAAGCAGAAGAGCAGAAGCAAGATCAAGACCCAGTCAAGCCAGATTTGACTGACAAGTGCCATTTACGTTTATTGGAGTAGCTTGAATTCTCTCCCTCTCAAGCCAGCAGGTTGGCTTCTGCATTTTTACTGTCTGTGCAATAGGTTTACTTTCTGTTGATTCTCCTGTTGATCATCATCTTCTTACTTTCGGAGGAAAACAAATCATAACAGGCTGAGGTTTTATTGCAATTGTGGTGGCCTCTGTGTTGTGTTGTTTGGGTTTTTTTAAAAAAGCAAGCCCACAGTATTTGTAAGTATATTTTCTCAAAAATTTTGCCATAAGGAAGAATAGTCATAATAGTCAATGAAAACAAGTTGTCTTCAAAATATAGCAACTTGCTTATAACATTCATATTTATGCCATATGAACATTGTTTCAATTAACATGAATAATATTGCAGAAAAAGACCAAGGACCAATTGTATTGGGTTTGTTTCTTAAAGAAGTGAAAGATTTTGAAATGCACAACAGGATTCTTAAAGAAACCAAAAAAAGAAAACAAGAAATTCTATCCCGTGAGTGATTGGTTTCTCTCTGACTGTCCTAAAGAGGTATTATGTGAAAAAAACCATAAATGTCACTTCACAAAAATAAAACAGTTGTAACTGCTGCAACGATAGCTTTGGGAAACAATTGTGTAGTGTTTCTGATAGAATGTGATGCTATAGGACTTAGGCTTCCACAGTGCCAGTGCCCTTTGTGACATGTACAATAAATAATGTTAATCAATCAACTGCCAAACCAAATTGGAGTTTGTTGTACAATATTCTTTTTAGCTACATTTGTAGGAAGAGACTAAAACAGCTGCAGCAATAAATACAATTTTTAACTGAAACAATCTTGTTTAGCTTCCAGAGTCACTTTTCTGTGCCTATGAAATTCATGATTGAAAAGATATTCTCTCCCTAATTCTGTGGTGTTTTAATGGCATAAGGGAGCCCCAGCTCACACTCAGTAGGAGAGAGTTGGTTTCTACCCTTGAGGTCACTGTGCCTTTGGAGAGAAGTGTCTGAATGTCTTTGCTAACTCAACTTCCTGCTGCTACGCCTGATGCCGGCCAGTAATCAAAAAATAAGAACCATTACTATTTAATGAGAATGGATTGCTGCTTGATATATCTGGAAGTAGATTGTATTTTTAATATTTTAAAATCGCTGGCCTGTTTGGTAGGATGACCACTGTGTGTTTTTCTCATATGTGGGTATACATATGAGTCTAGCACTTGTGAGTTGTTGCTGGAGGGCTTAAAATGATAATACAATCTTATGCTGAAAGATAATCATGCAATATGTATAAGAAAGCTATTAGAAGTGATATGAAACACTTCCTGTTTGAAGGACCTTCAGTGTAGAGCAGATAACATTGTTTTGCTTTTAGCTTTATGTTACTTTCTCAGAGAGGAAAATCTGACAAACATAAATACCACAGCGTGCAAAGTGATAATCCCCAAATCATTCTCAAAACCCTTCCTTGCACTGTATTCTGTATGTACTACTTAGCGTGTGAAGTTCCTGAGTCACAGAGCTACTTTGTCCTGGTCAAAACAGAATTAAAAAAAATGCAAACAGAGAGTTCATTGATGGCTTTTAAAGACCTGTTCAGGTGATAACACAGTGCCATAGGCTGGCAGCATGCAGTAAGGATGTATAGCTGTGTGTGCCCTCTTCCTATACTTTTCCTGGTTAAGGGACAGGATAGCAGGCTACCTGACCCCTTGGTATGACTCAGCACAGGGTGTAACTTCAGTGCTGTGATTGTGTTACCATGTCCTATTTGTTGATGGTGCCTGAGGTGGGTTAGAAGTGTATCATCTCTCATGGATGTTGTCACTTGGGCTGTGCCTCT
>VYXB01010645.1:77610-127445 GCA_013397135.1 Pachyramphus minor
AAATTGGAGTTTGTTGTACAATATTCTTTTTAGCTACATTTGTAGGAAGAGACTAAAACAGCTGCAGCAATAAATACAATTTTTAACTGAAACAATCTTGTTTAGCTTCCAGAGTCACTTTTCTGTGCCTATGAAATTCATGATTGAAAAGATATTCTCTCCCTAATTCTGTGGTGTTTTAATGGCATAAGGGAGCCCCAGCTCACACTCAGTAGGAGAGAGTTGGTTTCTACCCTTGAGGTCACTGTGCCTTTGGAGAGAAGTGTCTGAATGTCTTTGCTAACTCAACTTCCTGCTGCTACGCCTGATGCCGGCCAGTAATCAAAAAATAAGAACCATTACTATTTAATGAGAATGGATTGCTGCTTGATATATCTGGAAGTAGATTGTATTTTTAATATTTTAAAATCGCTGGCCTGTTTGGTAGGATGACCACTGTGTGTTTTTCTCATATGTGGGTATACATATGAGTCTAGCACTTGTGAGTTGTTGCTGGAGGGCTTAAAATGATAATACAATCTTATGCTGAAAGATAATCATGCAATATGTATAAGAAAGCTATTAGAAGTGATATGAAACACTTCCTGTTTGAAGGACCTTCAGTGTAGAGCAGATAACATTGTTTTGCTTTTAGCTTTATGTTACTTTCTCAGAGAGGAAAATCTGACAAACATAAATACCACAGCGTGCAAAGTGATAATCCCCAAATCATTCTCAAAACCCTTCCTTGCACTGTATTCTGTATGTACTACTTAGCGTGTGAAGTTCCTGAGTCACAGAGCTACTTTGTCCTGGTCAAAACAGAATTAAAAAAAATGCAAACAGAGAGTTCATTGATGGCTTTTAAAGACCTGTTCAGGTGATAACACAGTGCCATAGGCTGGCAGCATGCAGTAAGGATGTATAGCAGGCTACCTGACCCCTTGGTATGACTCAGCACAGGGTGTAACTTCAGTGCTGTGATTGTGTTACCATGTCCTATTTGTTGATGGTGCCTGAGGTGGGTTAGAAGTGTATCATCTCTCATGGATGTTGTCACTTGGGCTGTGCCTCTCTGCTTTAGCTGGCTGAGTTGCTCTAAAAACCTTACACTGTGTTTTAATGGGCCATTTAAAAATACCACCCCCGCTTCTTTCTGATAAAATAACAAGAAAATGTAAATTTCTCACGCTGTAATATATGTTGGACCAATATGAAGTTTATACTCAATGTTTTATGTGTTAACAATCTACAAGAATAAAAATATTTTAGATAGATAAAAGAGATGTTATTCTAGTCTTAGGTGTAATATGAATAATTGATTAATTCTCAGTTTTCTTGAATATATAGATTTGGTCCGTATATTCAAGAAAACTTGTCTTTACTAAATTCTGATCCCACTAAAATTAACTAGTTTGATCATCATCACCTTCAAAATAAGACCAAGGAGTCTTGCTCATCCAATTTTTATATCAAGCTTATATATTCTATTTAAACTATAGCATACTGCTTAGAAAGATACCTGCTCTGGAGTGATGGGTGCTTTGTGACATACTTTGGTAATTTTTTCTTCTTTGTGTGTGCGTTGGTTTCAGCCTGGTTTCCAAACACAATCCTCTGTGATGCTTTTCTCTGCTGGAATCGGTTACTGTCAGAAATCTCTATTAGGACATGTCTGACTCAATATCTGAACATACTCTTAGCTAATCTTGTTTAGCTGTTGCTACTGTGCTTTGAGTCACTTTTAAAAAATTGTTTCTAGTTTTCCAGCATCTGCTTGAGTCATGACTAGCACAACATTTCAGCTGTAGAATTCAGGGCGTATATATCTACAACAATATAAGTACACGCAAAGGGACTGGAAATGAGACAGCATGTCTGCTCTATCTCTGTGGGCCTTTTTTGATCTGGACAGCACTTCTAAACATACTGTAAAATACCCTCTGGTATGTGTCTCATAAACCAGTGTTTTGGGAGGGCTGTGTAATCTACCTGAGTGAAGACTCAAGACTGATATCCATGAAATCAGGCGAGCTTTAGTGATATCATATACATCCAGTCATTAGGGAGTTGGGGTTGTTCAGCCTTGAGAAGAGAAGGCTCCAGGGAGACCTTACTGCAGCCTTTCAGTAACTAAAGGGGGCTTATAAGACAGATGACAACAGAATTTTCATAGCAGGGCTTGTTGCAATAGGACAAGAGGTAATGGCTTTAAACTCAAAGAGGGTAGATTCAGACTAAATATAAGGAAGTATCTTTTTATGATGACTATGTTGAAACAGCCTGCCAAGAGAGGTGGTGGATGCCTTGTCCCTGGGAACATTCAAATTCAAAAACTGAGCAACCTGGTCTATTTGAAGAGATCCCTGCTTATTCAAGGGCCTTGGACTAGATGGCCTTTAAAGGTCCCTTCCAACTCAGACTGTTCTATGATTCTATGATTATTTATAGGTTAGTAAACAATTGGAGCCAGGATGGAGTTCTGACTTGAGCATCATCCAATTTATGCCCCTGTTACTACTCAGGAATAATTATCAGTGAGGTGATCACCCTCCTTCATAATTGGTTTAAGCAAATGGATACTTGAGTCGATGTTGCTATCAATGAATCCTTTTCTTGTTGTGTAGTGATTCCCCTTTACTCACATTTTACATTTTTAGCAGTTCCATAACCTTTTGTGGGGTTATGTTTGGATTTGTATACTACTATAGCTAAGAGTGGCAGAATCTGGTGCACGTGATAATTTACTCATTTGTCAGCATCAGTTTATCTTCCAGAGTTTTTATAATTATGGACATCGTGTTGGAATGGCCCTTACAGCCTGCAGAAGTGTTCAAATTTATTGGACAAACCAGGAAAACATATGGCCTAGGACAGTCCAAAACAGGGCGGGGAGGGAGGGGACAGGAAGAGAGCACTCAACTTCATACAGGTTTTATCCAGGAGAGGTTTATTTTAAATCAGGTTTGTGGCAAATTAATTTGTTGGATACAGCAAAGTACAGTGAGAGCTTCAAAGCAAGTCTTGCCTATTTAGGGGCATGGGACTGACCCTGCAATTCTTTCATTATGTAGTAGTTTCTTAACTACTAGTAGTGTAAGTACAGCTCACACTTTTCATCATGTAACTCCGATCAAAACTACAGGAACTACAGAATAACCAGAGAGTATGTACCCCAGTGTACTGTTATAGTTAATAATTTATGCAAGGCAAATTTTAAGTGCTTAATGGAAAAGATTATTTTATTCAGTTGCCTGTGATAACAGAGGCTGGACTTGGTGACTGAGGAGGGCCATCCAGGTTCTGTATTTTCAAGAATTAATTGCCCTGCAACAAACCAGCAAGTATGACAGTGTTCAAAAGAAACTCAGTGATGGAAAGAATTATGGCAAACTATACATATAAAGATATGATCGGTGCTAGGGTAAAACTGGGAAAGCTGCACACATGCTTGGATGAAATCGCATAGTTTTGCCATACTAGAAAAAAGGCACATGCTTGTAGTAAATAATATGTTGATGCTATATTATCAGGGGAAAAAAGTGTTTAACAGATTTTGCTTATTGTAAATGATAAATATAAAACATTTGGTTTGAGTGTATATGAAAAATTAAAATACAGTATTGTGTTGATCATATAAACAGGTCTTGAAAGCCATGTGTTAAAACTGATACAAATCTGCAGCTATTTATATAGTAGAAAAGTGTTTAAATAGAAAAGGAAAAAAATACCTATTTGTTGAATTCAGACATGAACAGATTAAATATTTTTCTTTCTGTTCCTGTAATAATTGAATGCATATTTTTCCTCCCTAGAGTGTTGCTATATGACAGACATTTTTTACTATACAACAAACTAAATACCATATTTAAGCTGATTTGTCAATACCTCTTGAAATACTTTGTTTACATTAATATGCATTAAAACATAATAGGTTCAGGACTCCTGAGGGACAACACCTTTTTTTTTTTTTATGTTTGTCTAATTCACATTAACTTTCCTTTCTTGTAGATTTTTGTGTCCCTTCAGTTTCTGCTTACTGTAATTCTGTTTCTCTGGGAATCAAAAGAATTAATTGAACTTGACATGTAAATCAAGCCACCTCATGCTGATGAATCAAACCATGTAGGTTGAGCTTCATCAGCAGGAGCGTGTAGGAGAAAGGCATCTCAAGCATGTCATCTTTGAGCTCTAGATTTTGGGTCACGTCCCAAACCATGGCTAGCAATGCCCTCCTAGAGGGTAGCTTCGCAGGGGGTTCTGCCAGCAGAGTGTTGGGACCCAAATCATCACTCTGCAAGCTACAAATGTTGTTAAATATTGCTCTGGACTGGAAAAAAAGATGGGACATTCTTAAAAGCTTGTGGGAGCAGAAGGATTTTATAGCAGTTATTCTTCTGCTGTGGATTAACAGGCAATTTTTTTTTAGTTGTCAGTTCCACTGCAGCTCCTAATTAGAGGGATCAGTGGTATATTGTGGGGGCAGGACTATTTCACTCACTTGAATGGGCTTTTGAAGATGAAGGATGATAAAAGATAGATGATCAAGAACTCAGACATCAAAGTAATATAAATAAACAATTGCAATAAAATAATGATGGTAAATAACTATTTGAGCAATGAATCCCATAGTTTTCATTGTATCTAATAGTTACTCTCCATCCGAACTTGTCTGAAACTATATAACATAGTATATTATATAAGGAGATATAATAATTTTCTGGAAGTAAGGTGTGTTAGGATAAGAAAGACACTGAAGTCAAAAATCCCATTCAGTGGATAAATGCTCTATGTCATTGTACAGAAGTGGGCACCACCATCACCTTCTGTGGAAGCTGCCCATCATAAGCAAGCATTAAAGCATCTCAGATCTGTGAAAGGAGGTGAGCAGGTCCCTGTCCCCAGGCAGGGATTCTGTCAGGATGATCCCAAGCAGCCTGCAGGAGTCTGGGCTCAGTAGAGGTGAAGCACACATATCTGTTTAATGTTTCCCATGTGTAAGTTTTAGGGACTCCTAATAGGAGTACAGGGCAATGTAGATACCCAGTGCTGGTATATTGGACTTCCAGGGCCCAACTGTAGGACATGTCTACAAGGATGGGGTACTGGCAGGTGAGATATGGGATGCGTTTAAAACACATTAGGTGTGACCCTGTATCTTCCCATAGGCATTCTCTCGCACGTGGGTAAATGAAAAATAATTCACTCCATAACAAAAGTGAGGCAAGCCAGTTCACTTCTGGCAGGATACACAGTATCAGCAGTTCCCAAAAAACAGCTGTTGTGCTGGAAATCCTTATTGTGCTTCATTCATCTTACTCTCTCACATTAAAATCTTTAAAACTTTTACCGAATTCTGTTGTAGTAGCTATTCTATTTTGCTAAGAATTTTATCTTAGATAAAATAATTTGAGTATGAAGAAAAATGATCCTGTTTTCATTTACAGAAAGGTCATGTCCTCTCAGATGATATTTTAAAGCAGATCTCCCTACTGAGGGGAATGGAGTACTTTTTAAAAGGAATCATACATTCAGCACTGAGCTCTGTTTCTCTCTGGATCTCCATTTTCTTGTCCGGTTACAGCTTTTAAAAACATAGTGTCCTTTCAGTATATATGTTCATTATTTAAAGAATTAATGAGTAAGTACTAGTAGAAAAAAAATACAATAAATACTGATAAATAAAACATTTTATATTGGTTTTTATTTTACAAATTATTAGTACTTTTTTGTTTACCATTTTTATTGCCAATTTAGGTCTGAAACTGCTTTATACAGTGGTATATGTACTTAAGCTACATATAAAAGCAATAATCTGAAATTTATGTATGTTTATTGCAGTCTGTATTCGTGTTTTTACCCTATATAATAGGGGTTTGTTTGTTGCTTTTTTCTTTACAGAACGAAAAGATACAATAAACATTACTCAGAAAACTGGTCTTACTTATTCATTGAAATTAGAAGGATTCCCAATTTAATTTTTTTTAATTTTGTGCTTACTCTCAAAGGTCAGGGTAGGAAGAAGCAGTTGTGGCATGCTGTAACTCAGCACACATTGTTTATAGTGCTTCATGACATCCACAGTTGAAGTTTGGCATCAGGCAGCATGGATGGGGTGCACACTAAAGGCAGACCAGACACTCCTTAGCAATTGTTTGGTGCTGACTCTTCTGAAATGGTAGAGGAGGCAACAAATTAAAAAATTGGGTGCTCATGGTCACCTTGAGGTTTATCCTTAAAACAAGGCATATTTCAAAGTCTCTTATTTAGGACTGCTGATCTGATTGAGTGCATAAAATGTTCCTGCTTGGTGCTTGGCCTAGATCAACCCATTTCTGTGCATCTGAACCAAACTTGTGCATTCCTGGTTTGCTTTTTACTGTCAAATTTTTGTTCCTAATATTTCTTTTGGCTTACTTTCTTCCCCAGTGTGTTCCATGATGGGATTATCAGTCTTCTCCTCAGTCTTGCTCTCTCTGTATTTTTGCAAAGAAAAAGTGGTATCTATAAAAGCTACCTCATGCGTATACAAAGTTCGTTCTGAGCTAATCTATTTACCTTTTCTTCCCCCTCAGAGTGTGGAGTGTTTTCACTCTCAAATCCTACATGCTTTCTCTGTTGCTTGTTTAAATAATTCCTTAGACTCATCTTCTGCCTCCCCCTACTTCTCTTTGTCCTCCTCCTTTAAGTTAGATTTTTTTTTCCCCGTTCTGTCTTTTTGGATGAGTTAAACACTTGCTACTTTTTCTATTTTTTTCTAATTTCTACTAGTGTTCCTTTTCTAATCTTTAAATAAAATTCTAAATCCTTATCATAATTGTAAAAATTCCTACAAAATTGTTGATAATGGTGCTAATATGCAACGTCCTGGAGATTCAATCCTAGCCTTTGCTTCTCAAAAATAGCCACCAGTGAATATTGAAATGTAGAGCCAAAAAGGACTAATACTGCAACAGAACATTAATTGTCATTGTAGCAACACCCAAAAGCATGCATACATTTGCACTCCAACAATATTTGCAATTCCTTTGGTTTATAAAGACAGTCACACAGACTCACGTAAATTCACAGGGATCTCTGTAGAGAGAACTTTGAGAGCTGCAGTTGAAATGGATTTATTTCAGGATTAGCACTGACATCTCTGCATGATCATTTTGAACTTTTTTTGAGCGTGGAAATTGTCCAAAAAGGGAACAGAAAAATCACAGCCAGTTCACCCAGTGCTGCCAAATCTGCTGTAGCAGGGACCCCTAAAAAATGGGCTGTCACCCGATGAGGGTGCATGGCTCTGTTACTTGTTTTTCAGTTTTGTGTGAAGCAAGAGCTGCTTTACCTTAACAGAGAGCAACATGTTGATAGCAATTTGAGTTCCAGCGAGTGTTGTGGTCAAACTGCATCTCTGATATTCCTGTATTTCCAGAAAGAAGCCAACCCCCAGGGGACAGGCTCCCTGCTATTCCCCAATGCGGTGAGCAAGCTGCCCTGGCAGGGCAGTGACAAGCGTGTCATGACCCTGCTTTAGGAAATCCAACCTGTTTTATATCAGCTCTCCTATTTTTTGGGGGGAATCATGTGATTTAAGTAGAGCTAGAGCAAGCAGAGCAGGCCCTTCCATCAAGTCCTAGAAAAATCACTTGCAAGCAGTTCATAGAAATCGTTCACTGAGCAATTTCAAATAATGAACATACAAAATAAAGTGTCAGCAGGGAACTGCTCGTACATAATTTGGGAACAGGGATAATTGTTCAGTGTGATTGAATAAATTGTTTACTCTGTACAGTTTAGATAATTTTAATAGCAAACAATTTTACTCTGTCCTTATACCTCGGGATCGCATACCCGTTGGATAAACATCTCCAACAACCAGTGCGTCTGTTAAAACTTGGACGTTTAGACAGATTATTTTAGAAGAAAGTTGGGTGTCTGCATCATGTTTGCAACAATCATTTACTATACTATCAATCAAATACCTGGTAGCCCTGGGATATGGTGTTTTATACCTTGGATTCAAACAAGAAGACAGCCTGTCTTGTATTAATAGGAGACACCCTCCCTGCAGGTGTTGCATTGGAAGAATTGCCTGACTATACATCAGAAAGTGTCTGTTGGAGGCTTGAGTTAAAAAATGCATGGAATGCACATATTCCTTTTAAATAAACCTCCAGAATATTAAAAAGCCAAGAGACTTTTCTTTATTCACAATCTCTGCCGTACAAACTTCCTTCTAAGAAAACATCATTCTTGAGGATGCTTTCAAGCAAAACTCATATAAATAAATTTTCTGTGGAAAATAGGTATAATTTTTCAGTTATATGACACATAATTTCAGCAACTGGGATGGGATTTGCCAGTGTATTTTATCCAACTCCAGACAGTTGTCAAATACACACAGGATTAATTACTTTCTAAAGGAGCCCCCTTACATTGTCTATAGAGGGAGTTTAAAAGATTAATTTAGAGTAGATGCTGAGTACACTTCCTGAAACTATAAATGGAAATGTTTCATAGATCTTGCCATTGTCTGAAAATAGCCCTGTCATCCTGGCACATCTGGGATCCTGAATACAAAGCATTTTTTCTCTTTAGTGAAAACTTTGCCTAAAAAAGGCTACGGAATCAGGCTCTCATTTGGAAGAGGCAGAGTGCTTGCAATTTTACAAAAAGTTACTTTATAATCCTCTTAATAAAGTCTTCTGATGCTCAGCTAGGCTAAACTGAGAGGCAGGAGAGGGAGGTTCTGGTCTCAGCTATGCTTCTGACCTCTGCAGAGGTCCAACACGTGTCTGCATCATCAACAGGATGATATTTTCCCTGAAATATAGGAGAACAGGCAGGCTCCAAGAGGTCAGGGTATACTGTTGAGGATCACAAAGCCGGTTGCTAGAGATAAGGAACAAGACTGAGAAATTTGTAACACCCATGTGACATTTTCTACTGTGGAAAATAACGAAATAATTTGAGAAAGTACTTAAGCTATCAAGACTTTAATAGCCAGAGAAATAGATACGGCATCAACGAACAGCTGTAACACCATTAAACCTGTCTCCGCTAACAAAATGCATCCATTCAACACAAATCTCTAAAAATTGATCTGTCTTTCTGAAGCCAATGCCATGTAAATGCAAACAGTTTTTATTTCTTTCCTCTGGCAAATTAATTTATATTAGCACACTTCAATAAACTTGAACTTTATTGACAAAGATAGGAGGTTACATCAGTCTTTATAGTGGTTTAACAGTAGGACATTAATTTAATGAAACCAGCCTATTCTCCCATGGTACATGAGACCCTGTTTTTAGAGGATAAACTCTACTTAGTATATTTTACTTAGAGAACGTTTGTTATCTGTATAGATAATGTTATCTAATATTATCTGTATAACTAAAGTTTATATAAAATTATGGCCATTAATATCTGCCTAGGACTATATGTTATTAGCTATATAAAATAATGCCAGTGATTCTATTAAAGTTTTTTTTTCTACAAGTGGGTAGAGTTCATCAAAGCCATGCTCCATCTGCTTATGCTTCTCCTGGAGAGACAGCATATAAGGGCAGCTCTCAGATCCTCACTCATTGCTCTCTTTCTGCTGACAGCTGTACTAGATACCACCATTTACATTACCCATGTAGTCTTGGTTCTTACTGCTCTGCTACAGAGTGAAAATGGCATTTAATCACAAATATACTGAAATATATAAGATCCCAAGAGACTAGCTGCAGTCAGGACGAAGTTCTGCACCCTCACATGGCTGCAAATACTAGTTCATTGCCAAGCTTTCCTAACTAACATTTTTTGCATTGAGCTAAGCAGATGCTGTTTACCACCAAGGCTTTGCCCAAAATTAGAGAAGACCTGGAAGCTAATCAGAGAAGTACAAAGACTTTATGGAAGATACAACAAACTGTGCTTCTGTAATGCATAACGTTCAGTAATGTGCTAGAAAATGCTTACGCGTCAGTTTAGATTGGGATAGGAGCTCTGCTTTGTACTGCTTTTGGAAGCTACTTGGCTTTGCTCCAGCAAGCATAGCTGAATATTGTCAATCTCAAACACATGCTAGATGCAATCACTTGTGACCATTCCTGTAGCCATGCTATCCTGATTCGCTCTTCCTGCCCTTTTTCCAGCTCTCTTACTCTTCTGCGTATCTTGGGAAAGAGCAAGTACATCCATAAAAATGGCTGTCCAATCAGAGGAAACATAGTCCCAAATCAAGTCCTTCATAATTATTTCATAATATGTTTTTGAAAATCAGATCTTATACCAGACAGCAAGATTCAAAAATCCCCTATTCATATGACACACATCCCTGGAAAGATCCAGATCTCTTCTCCAAGGTGTAAAGTCAAGAACAACCATAGCAAAGGCATAGCCTCCTGGGACATATTTTGATATGTACATGTATGGACAGTTACTTTAAAATGAATCGGAAAATTTTAAACTTTCCAAAAAATATTTAGGTATAATACTGACCATATGTTCTTGGTTGCTGAAAACGTAACCTCACCTTGTAGCTAGCTCATCAGAATGTACTGAAAAGGTTTTTCTGCCTTTGCCGTCCTAATTTACCATCGACAGTCAGGTTTTGGGATGGAATGGGCTGCCCATAGGCTGTATCTGGAATGTCTTGCATCGCTGGATGCTACTCATCAACCTCCTGGGGATGAGGGCAGGCTCGGTGACTACTTTGCCTGCCCTGCAAGACTGGTGGTACAGGAGGGGGCAAGATGGAACATCGGCAGAGCCGTCTGCCGACGTGCAGGGACACAAGCGCCCTGCCTTGGAGGCACGTCGTTTCTGGGAGCTGTCGAACTGCCAGACCAGCAAACTTGGTGACATCTCTTACACATCATGCCCGTGAGAAAGAACCACCGCAGGTGCCAAGTTGAGAAGAGCAGTTTTATAAGGGCTGTTGTGGCTCCATGTAGGGGCAACACTGCTTGCCACGCGTTTCGGGGAGAATTCAGCTCTTCTAATTTTAACCACTCAACAGGCTGCCCGGGAGCGGGGCTCACCCTGCAGCGCACGGCTGCACCTCTGCGGGCCGGCTCTCCCCACCTGCCTTAGGCGCCTGGGTCAAGCCACTGCCCGCTACTCACAGGCCCCGGCGTGGCCGGGGGTGCCCGGAGCGACGCTCGCAGCCGCCCCCCGGGGCGGGCGGAGGCGCCTGCGCGCTGCGGCCGCTCGGTGTCGGTGTCGGTGTCGGTGCCCGCCCGGCGCTGGCGCCGCCCGCAGCTCCCGCCGCCGCTGCCTATTTTAGTCACGGCCGCGGCTCCGTGCCCGCCGCGGGACGCGCTGCTGGCAGCGCCGAGGAGCGGTAGCTCCAGGCTGTCCCTGTTTTGTCACGAGCGGCAGGGAAACTTTTCCCAGGACGCGAGGCAGGTAAGGGGGGGGGACTCCTGCCTCCTCCCTGCGCCGGCAGCACCACGAGTGCGGGGACGGCGGAGGGGAGCAGCGCTGTCCGGTCCCTCCGCCCCCGGGGCCGGGGGTCTTTCTCCACCGGTGGCGGGAGGGGCGGGCACCGGGCTCCGCTATGGACCTTCCCGGTGGCCGGGGAGAACGCGCCGTCCTGCCCCGGCCTCCGCGTTCCCCTCCCGGGCACTCGGGTCCCGCCGTGCTGGGCTGCGGGTGCGGCTGCCGGGCAGTCCTGCCCGCCTGGTCACAGCCCCGGGAAAGCGCGGCCGGGGGATGGCCTTTGGCGGCGTTGCAGCTTTGGAAGTGGCCCTCTGGGGGGGAAAAAGGAGAGTTTGCTTGGTACTTTTCAATTTGTTATTGTTTTCACAATTATTTTGTATGAATGGTGGGTTTGGTGTTCGGACGTTGTGGGCTAAAACGAAGCTTCGGAGCGCAAAGCAGGGCTGCGGGGTGGCAGCTGCGGTTACCCCCCTCAGTTTCGGCTCTCGGCGCCCCTGGGAGCGATGTGACCAGAAGGGAGAGCGAAACGCAGCTGAAGTTTCATCGCCGCAGCGCAGCCCCGCTGCTATCAAGTCGAGCGTACCTGGGAGTATTTCTCACTGTGTGAATACTTTGTTGGCTATTTTAGGAAAATGTAGTATTTTTATTCTGCAGAAAGTGACTAAAGTGGCTAACAAATTTCTGTAGTCAATACATTTAAATTATACTTGGTGCAAGGAACATATCGATATACATCTTTCCTTATACCATTTTCTTATACCATTTGCTCCCGCAGCATTGCAAAAATGGAAATTGGTAACTTAAACTGTAATTAACTCGGCTGTGTTAGCTCTAGGAGTTTGTCTTCAGCTGACAAAAGCAAAAGAATTATTGATTGCCTAAATTCTCTATGCAGCTCCTGTACTACAAGACCTTAGAAAAGCAGTTAAAAATTCTGCAGCTATTATAATAATAATAATAAAAAAAGTTGAGCTTGATGAGCTTGAATTTGATTTTCTTTTCCTTTAGACTCACAAAATGCGTCTACATAAATGATGTAAAATTGCATTGACTGTAAAGTTATACAAACATACTCTGGCAAAGAAGCTCACCTGAATAATGTTGACTAGTAAATCTGTGGGATATGATTAATCTCAATAAAGTGGATAATGACTTGAATAGGACACTCGGCACTGTCCCGTATCAGCTTGGCTGACTGGTTCTCATACTAGAGCTAACTGCTTTAAACTTTTCTGCCATGTCTGTCTTCTGTGAATATGGTGTGGGTATCCATAAAATCCCCATTTGTTTTAAAGTCATCTCTGTGTCTGAATATTTGAGACTAAATCTTTTGGAAATGGCTTTCAGAAGTCTGTTTGTTTGTATAAAGCTGTTGTGAGCATAGCAAAATCTTAGAGTAAGCTACCTCATTTATGTTCTGAGAACTTGTATTTTCTGACCTAAACCCAAAATGTTTTATCTTAACTTTCTATCAAGTTCATGCAAAAAACCCCCCAACTTTGTTTAAAAAACAATAAGCTTTGTTGTTAACAATACTAATTTTGTATAGATATAATGTTAAAATGGCATTGGGGTGGGGGTTTGTCTGGGTTTTTTGGGGGGGGGTGTTTTTTTCTTTTTAGTTTATTTCCTTCCCCTCCTGTTTGAACAACAAATTGGCTTGAATTCTCAGTCAGCTGAGTTTTCAAATTCTTGGTTTGGTAAATATAAATCCGTATAATGGACAAATTATTTAAAAAATACTCTTAATGATTTGTTTGAAGTTCCATAAAGCTTTTATTTCAGTGAATGCTATTTACCCAAGATTTCCAAAATTATTTGACTATGTTGGTTGGTTTTTTTAACTCCTGATACTAATACATGTCTTTGCATTGAAACCTTAAGCCTGACTATATAGTTTTGTGCTGTATTAATTCTTAGTAGATATAACCCTAAGTTAAAGTTTTAGAAGTCTGATTCTGTGCTTTCAAAATTAATTTTTGGCTCTCTGAAGTAGCAGAAGATAAGAAATTATAATTGCTTGTTTATTTGTTGGTCTGCAGCTTTGTTTCTGCTCTCTTCAGCATTATTTGACAGCAGTAGATGCTAGGACTAAAGAATTGATCTAAAAGTTACAGCAGTGTTGTTTGTGACACTTTGGATATTTACTTTCCTGGTGTTACCTGTAGATAAACACTTAAGGTTACAGCTTGTAACTCCGCCTGTCTGCCTTTTTTTGTTTATTCTCCAGCAGGCTCCGTAGTTGAAATTCAGAGCCAGTGTCAAAATCTGTCCTTGTGTCACTTTGCAATCTATTTCTACCAGCTTTAAAATACCATTGTGACAGAGAAGTTCTGCAGGTTTCTGTTGTTTTCCAGTACGTTAGGCGAGCTGCAGTCATTGTTTGTGAGTAGTAAATGAACTATGAATGCATTGGTATAAAGGCTTTGATGTATTAAAGACAGCTTATTAAAAAAGTAGGGTAGATTTCGGTTCCTGGGTTGTAATTGAGGTAATTAAGTAGGTAACCCAGATCTTCAGAAGCATTGAACATCCTCTTACAACTGCAGACGCTTTAAACAACTTGGCCTGTGTTTTTTGGAGAAACATCTTCCCATTACAGCACTTTATGGCTGGTGGTTTCTGGCATCAGTATATGTGAAGAGCAAGGGGAGCAGTGTTTTTGCTGGGCTGGGAGGAGAAAGAGATTGTCCTGTGCTGTATATTCAATTCGGCTCATTTGGTTTCCAGTCTTGAAATGTTTGATGCTTTACAGCCTAGTCTTAAAAGAGTAAAGTAGCCTCTATTCTCACAGTGATACAGTACAAAATTATGCTATTAAAAAATCAAGCATCCAGAAGGCTTCTTTGATTTGTGATCAGATGCGGCTGAAGTCGCTTCTTGCAGCCTGTTTTGATATTGAGTTGAAGGACTTACAGCTGGTTCTATATCTGTATGGGAGTTTGGTTGTCTTGTCCTGTTGGCATATTAAGTGTTGCCTTTACTGGCAGATGACTAGGCAGTGAAAGGCTGAATATAGGTAGAAATTCAGTGGAAAACTTCTTGTAAAATATCTAGATATCCTGCTGTTCCAGTGTAGGGAGTTGATATTGTTTGAAAACAATGGAGGCACCATGATGAGATGTGTGTAAGATGAGCACAGACATAGTTATCCAGTTAGCAATTGCCTTCTCTTCATGAGCGTGTTAAAATGCCAGTCCTGCAGCCTCGCAAGGGCTCACACTTTGGCTCCCTATGAGAGTGTCTTTGTCAGGACAGTGAAGCTGCTCTCATGATTCTGTTGATGAATTCATTTGAAAGAGCTGAAAGACAGTAGGATTGTGTTTGGATGGACCTGATGTTTGATAACAGTTAAGTGTAGAGTTTGTTTGACAAATCCCCACATTTTAATTAATCTTTGTGAATAACTAATGTAGGAATGAAAAGAGGAAAATTATCTTTTAAGAAATGTGAATTATGTATTTTGATAAAGTTATCTAATTTTTTGTCTTTTAAAATAATTTAAATTTAAATTCAGATATGGATACACTATGTCCATGCTAGTGTTTGATCCTGCAAGATGCCTCTGCGTATTCTGTAGCACACCTTAGCTGTGACAGCCTCTGGGCATTGGAGGGAAACTGTCAGAGAGGGTTGAGAATTTTTTTCTTCCCACTACTTTAAAAGGGGTTTAAAACAGGGATTAATTTCAGAAACTGTCCAGCTTGCTTATCCCTTGTGCACAGGTTGATGGGGAGACAGTAATAAGAGGAATGGATGAAGCAACTCAATTGCTTTACAGCTACAAGAAGCACTCTCAAGTAGCAGAGATGCTTCAGAGTGTATTCAAGTCTATTTTAATATTGACTGTATTAACTGCGACTTGGAATTGTCTGCTGAGCAGGTTAATTACAAGACACTTAGTAATCATGCACAACAGGGATGTGCACTGTCTCTGCAGAATTTAGTTGAGTGCAAATCCCACCGTATTGCATGTTTGCTCAGTGATGAAGTGCATATATTTCATTAATGAGACTCAAGCCCAGCTCCATATAATCTCTACTGCTGTGGCAGTGAGAGATCATATGTGCCTTGCTGGGAGAAGGGTTCTTCTGTGTTTCTGACAGTCTGTCTAGGAACAGTTGTGTTCCTCCAGCTGCGAACTGCTCTGGGTTGAAAGGACCTCCTGGAATGCTTGTTACATTGACTGCAGTTCCCTAAAGAGAGCAGCAACTTTTAAGATTCTAAAGGTAGTGTCTTGAAATCTTCCAGTTTCTCCCTGTAGTTTGTTTTTAATAGTAATTTTTTTATTTTGTACTGGCAAGGTATTTGCCCACAGATTTTTTTTTTTCTTTTAATTGGTGTTAAAGAATATATGCTATATTTTATTATTACAACAACAACAAAACCCCCTACGTATATTTATATTAGAAACAGTCTTTAGCTGTCTCTTTTTCTCCAGGTGTTCCACAGACAGAGAAAGGTCTTGTATGAGCAAGCTTACTAGGTAGACCAAACTATTTCCCTAAAAGATCTAGCAACCTGGTCATCTCGCTTTCTGGTTTAATAGCATCTGATCATCTGGGAAGAGAAATGGTATTTTTTTAATTTACTGTCCTCAAAGTGGTTTGGGGTGCTCTGGTTAATGTGTGCAAGATGATGCATGGCTTAGGAGACCTCCAGATTTACTGCAAGAAAGCCAAAAGGTGAGGTGCTTTGGTTTTGATTTTTGTATGGTTGGTTGGCTTTTTTTAAATCAATCAAACAGCACCTATTCCTCCTTTAAGATCTTACATTCCTTATTTAGAAGCATGACTTTCTATGCCATAAAAGACACTTATGCTACAGAAACTTCTTTTTTTTTTTTTTTTTCCCCAATTCTCATCTAGGTTAAGTTCTCTAAGGCATTTACTTTGATTAGGATAGTGGACCTGTTCAATAAATAGAAATTTTTATTTATGTAGGGCTAGAAAGGGCACACAGGATGTTTCCTGAGCAATGACAGTCATAGTAGCTGTTGATTATGTGCATGTAGTCTGAATTTTGAAGTGTTCCATTCTTCAAGCCTAGCTCTTAAGTGAAAGAGATAGAAAAGCATTACTGAACTATAGATCTAACTTACCCTTTTAAAGCATTTGTAGAGCTTTTTTTTTCTTTTTCTATGAATGATACTGGAAAATATGTCCTGGGAAGAGAAAATAGCACTAAAATCCATGGGTATGTCTACTATATTTTAGTTTAATGCATGGTGAACTTTTTTTTTCCTCTCCTTGCAGGAGTCTCCAAAATGAATACTACAGCAATGAGCCCACTCACTGTTACTCCACCAGGTTTTGTTCCAGACTTTAAAAATGCCACCGTTGAGCCTTTTAATGAGACTGCATGTGAAAACTGGAAAGAGATTCATCATCTTGTTTTCCACGTGGCAAATATTTGCTTTGCAGTTGGACTGGTTATTCCAACTACTTTGAATCTTCATATGATTTTTCTGCGAGGCCTGCTCACCATAGGTAGGAGAATTATTCTGGAGATTTGCAGCCTTCCTGTGACAGAAATGGCTGTTCTTGAACATTATGGAGCTGGTCCCCACAGTTTATGGTGAAATTACTGCCTGAATTAATGGTTGTTGTACTCTGAAGATGGCTTTGGTCTAAGTGTGGGGGCCTGTTTTGACCCCGACATACCTGTCCTAGAAAGATGGCTCCTAAAACTTCCCAGAATTGTAACTTAAAATTTCAATCCTATGAATATGTCAACTTGGAAACAAGTGGGCACCATTAACTTCAGATGTTACTGACTGCTTAAAATTCACTAATTTTCAAATCATAGCTGTGTCTGTGGATCATTAAAACCTTTATTTTATGTTTCAAGGAAGTACTGGGATTATATATTTGCTGGTGCACTGGCTTAGTATGTCTGGCTTAGTAGGTGAGGTTTTCCTTGAGAAACTTGCTGTCAGCCCATATGTTCTTTTATCTTGGATTCAAACATGTGGCACTTGTGGGTCACGAGAGTTATTTTTGTTGCCAATTTACCATAGCATTTTGATAGGGAGTGCAGTCTGTGTTCTGAAGTCAGTAGCGTTTCTCGTACCACTATAGGAGTCTTGTGATACTGGAATTTGACTTGAGAGGAAAACCTAAATTTGGCATGCTCGAGACTAAGCAAGTGTGGTTTCATTTGTAACACTTGCAGTCCCACAGCTATTTCAAAGCGCTTCTACCTTGTGTAGGACAAGATCCTTGTGATTGAAGAAGGAGTAGTGAGTCACTACAGTGCAAGAAAGATACATCCAATCCAACAAGAACATGATTAAGTATTTTGAAGTGAGTGCTTATTGGTGTAATAGTGGAGGCCAATTTTATGATGGAACTTCTATTGTTGAATTTACAATGATCTTGCCTTTTCTATTTTATAGTTATTATAGGGTAACTTAAAACAAACTGTACTGATGATCGAGGGTCCCAGCATTGCAGGACCTTTTCTCTGTGTAGTGCTTGGCTTTAAAAGCAAAGGGAGCTCTGCACTTGCTGATCAACACGAGTTGATCTGTAGTTCTTGTAACATTTTGAGCAGATCTGGAATCAGAGTTTTGCAAGCTGCAGTGGCAGCAGGATGCAAATCTACTTGGTAGGCAACACGAGTTCCTAGGGATCTGTCCCCTTTGCTTTGACCCTCCCCCGCTGTGTGCTACTTTGAAATATTGATCCTCTTCAGTACTTCCAGAGATCCTATTCTCCTATCCCTTGCAGTCTAATTAATAAGCAGATCAAAAGCCCCTATATTTTGATTTTTCTGATCCACGTATAAGTGTTGCCTCATCAGTTAACAATGCAGATAGACTAGATAATACTGAGTTCATTAGTTCAATGTCATCTTCAGGGAGAAAGGGGACGGGAACACTCAACTTGACACCGTCTTCTTTTTGTCTTCATGTGCAACTTGAAGGAACATATATCTGTAATCTCTCTAGTGGATGGTAGGCTCACAGTTCACTCAGAGAGACTCATTGATGCGTAATCTATCATTTGATAAATATTGTCTTTGTAGGCTAAAAATGGAATCCCTAATCCTACAGCATGCCTTATTTTTTAAAGCAATTTTCATTATTCAAAGTAAGGCAGTTAAAAAAGGAGTAAGCCTTTGGAAATTTTCTTTTTTATTTTATACAAGTTCAGTTCAGTTATATATATACACTTTGCTTCTGTGGCCTTGTCAAAATGCTGCAGTGATAGTTCCTTTTAATTGTCAAAAATATCTGCGTATGACTTTAGAAGTTTTTATGCAACTCTTGCTCTCTAATTAGAAATGAAGGTTAGTGATATGAACAATAACCATTCATTTGTAGGCTTTTGTTTGTCTAGTTCAATACTAGGGATAACATTTCTTAATTATTTTTTCTTTTATTTAGGGTAGAATTTTCCGTATCTCTTTTCTACTTCTTTTTAGTAATGGATCATCATGGGCTGCATGTGCTTTCCCCTGTCCTGATCTGAATTACTGTCTCTTCAGTATTGCAGTCCCTTGCTGTCAGCCTGCTCTTCTCAGTGCCTCATTGCAGCATTGTGCTGATTAGCTACCATTGCATGTGATGATCCTGAGAGCATAAGTGTAGTACAGCCTGTACAATATATTGCTTTTCATTGTAATTATAGTCAGCCATTCTTGATGGCTTTGTAGAAATGTTTGTTTGGTGGAATCTAACTTTCTTTTCTTTTTTTTTTAAATTTTTACAGGATGTGCATTGTTCATCATTTGGGCTACGCTCTATCGTTGTGCATTGGACATAATGATCTGGAATTCTGTGTTTTTGGTTGTCAACCTTTTACATTTCATATACCTAGTGTATAAAAGAAGACCGGTATGTATAACAGCTAAATTTCATAAGCAATCTAGTAAGATGCAAGAAAGGGAGATTTTGCCAATGTTTGCTGGACAAACTAATATATTGGTACTAATTTTCAGGAGAATACTTTTGTGTTCCAGAGACACACTCTGGAAACATGTAACAGCTAGTACCAAAAAACCCCCAAATCAATCTAGCTGGAAATAAGCTCTTCACCAAATCAACACAGCCTGTGCCAGAAAACAGCTAAGAAATTAGCACCTTGCTCCTTTCCTGGCACAGCAGCATGAAACTGGACTTCTGTCTTGTCGGGGAGATAGCTTAAAACTAGCTAGACATTTGTAGATGTGTTGTAAATCTAGTTTAAATTGCTCTCAGAGAGTAATCTTACCAGTTAAAGGGGAAGGTCCTCTCCAGTTTGTGTTGCTAGTAGCATATGTTTAGCCTATTCAATTATTTATGTCATCACTAAGATACAGCATAAGCATATGATGAAACTGCGCTGTAGCCATGATGAAACTGCTGGTCAGCAGTCATGCTTATATGTAATGCACACACAAAATAGCAGTTGTGATAATGCAGAACCAGTGGGGCCAGACTGTGTTTGTGTCTGTGGTTAAATATCCCATGTAGGTACTCTGATTTTTTCATATGGGACAAGCTCATGTTGCAGTCTTTTCCCCCAACCAAGTTAGCATGTCCTGCGTCCCTCCAACCCACCCACCAACTGAGCCTTCTAGTATCATCTTGAGGCCTCTAGTATTTTGTCGGATGGGACAGGAACTGGCCAACAATGTCAGAAATTATTACAAAAGGCAGGAGTGCACAGCTGATAGAAATCTATTTCGGAAGAAAACTAAGCCTTAAAACTTAACTTGTATTTTTTAAAGTGAATTGTGGCATGCATCTTTAAACGTGGGTAATGGTCCTTGGGTTTGTACCTATCCAAACCTTTCCTAAAATCTAAATAAAAGGTTATTGGAGAGTGAAGAAGCATCTTGGAGGGATGATGTGCTGGTTTGTGCTTGAGTAAAAAGCATAAAAAAATACTAACTTACAGTGGGTATGTCAATACTGAATGAAGAAAGGCTGGGGTATTTTGTGCATTATAGTATAGACTTCATCCTATTGAAGAGACAGTTATTTTCAGTAAATCCTCTAGTAAATTTATTAGCAGAATTATTTGTAGGAGTTAGGTGAAGTGGTAGAAGTCCTACTAATATAGGTGGATTTAAAAAGAAGGAATTGTATAAGGACATGAAACTTGACTGATAAACTCAGTCATCAAAGTTTATAAAAAAAATCACATCTTAGAGAGAAAGAATTGGAGGATGTGTGTTTAACTTTTCTTTGCATTTCTGTAGCCCTTGCCCATTAGCAATGTAACCACAGCAGAACTGAGGTGCTTGGCACTCCCATAAACTGTGCACCATACGTGTGTGGTGCAAAACCACACCTGTTCTTACACAGAATAAACTAGAATTCTCAGCAGAAAATGAAATGTAGGAAAATAGACTTTGATGGACTTGTTCTAAAATGTTTGTGCATGTTGAGGATTTCAACTAAAGTAGAGGCAGAGCAAGCTGCCAAAGGAAGAAGAATTTAAAGGAAGTCAAAGAGATGGTAGAAAGGCTGAAATCTTTACCATCATGACTAAAAACTGCAGGACAAGCTCCAATAGGCAACCACAGCGTATAAAAAGAGGATGAAGGTTAAATGGCATCTGCCTACAACAAGGTGATAAATTGAGTATATTTACTTGAGTACATGTGTTAACAAAGGCTTTACCTACAGTGTTGTTGCTCCAGTATGGAGCACAGATTCGTCTGAAGGTTACCAGCAACAGAGCTACATGACCTGTACAGCTTAAAAGCTTAGTCAAGAATTAGTTCTGAGAGGCTGGCCATGTAGTGCTGTTTCGTTGTATATTAAGACTTAATTTCACTAATCTTCTTTCCATTAAGAAATCAGAGTATTTATGAACACTGCATGAAAAATATTGTACTGTTTTAATTGGTGTAATATGTAATACTTTCAGTAATTATTTAAAATCACATGAGTCTTTGTTGCAGACTATGATCAACAAGCTTAGTAGTCACACATGACTTTTTAGCTGTCTTACATGTTTACTACGAACTCAAAGGCTGTTTTTAAGTGTTTTTCCTATAGGAAGATAAAGAACAGGGAAAAAATAAAATTCTTAGGAACTAATTTTTGAAGGAGACTTTCTCTCTGCAGGTATTGTATTGCCCATCTCAGTCAGTTTTGGTCATCCTCACAAATAATATTTTTAAGGAAAGAAAGGAATGGAAGACTAATTACAAGTTAGTCGTACTACAAAATGAATAATTGATACACTCAGTTGTTAAATATTTATTTTATTAAATGGAGCATGCAAAATCTCAGAGGGTTTTTTTCTCACCAGAAGACTATTTCTGTGGTATTGTTTCCTTGGAGCTTTACAAATTTGGCTTTTGTAGTCTGAGTGGAAGCTGAGTCTAATTAGTGTCTGACTTGGAGATCTGGCATCACCCCAGAATATTTCAACCACTGCTGAACAAAACACTACACCTACCCATATGGCTCATTTGGAATATGACCCACAAGCATGACTGGAGGAGCAGGCAGCTGTGCCTGTGAGAGGTGAATAGTCTAAGGGAGACCATCTAAAGTACAGCTGCAGGCTCCAGCCTAGAGAAAACAGGCATAACTACTTTCTTGAAGTATTATTCATTACAGGAAGATCACAAAACGGGAATTATGTACTAGTTAAGGGATTGCATTAATACTCCAGGCCCAAAATTTGCCCTCATGTCTCTTTGCATGGTTTTGAATTCAGGAGCCTTGGAAGCTACTTAAATTCCTTTTTCAGATGAAGATATATATCTTTCTGAGTTGCAGTGGTCATGTATAGGAAGAGGTGCAAATTAAATTGGTATAGCTGTTAAAAATGAAAGAGTTCCTGGAGAGCGTGCCAGCAAAACAAATAGTCATCTGGCTTCACAGTTGTAGGGAACATATTTTGAAATCAAATAGTTCAGGACAATCCCCAACAGAATACAGTTTCTCTTGCTGGTTAATTTTTATTCCTTGTTTTGTCCATGTATATGTCTGCTGAGGTATTAAAGACTGTGGCATAAGAAAAGTACAGGAAATTCCTAACCTGGATTTTATATAAAGGTAGTTGCTGGTGTGAGATTTAACTAGTAATTGATTCAGTGTGAAACCAATGTAACTTTAGGTCAGATGACATACTGGACATTGTAAGTCCATGAGCCTTGATGACACACTGAGGCTAATCTTGATAGTATTAGAATACTCATAGTGACTGAGAGAAGTGCATGAGGAGTGGAGGAAAGCAAATTCCACTGCTTTCCTCTAAAAGGGGCAAGGAGGAGAACCCAGGGACCTGTAGGCTGGTCAGCCTCACCTGGATCTCTGAGAAGAAGGAATAGATAATCGTGGCAATCACTTCTATGCACATGAAGCTCAAGAATGTGATCAGTAGTCATCAGCATGGATTCAGCAAGGGGAAGTCATGCTTAACCAACCTGATACTAGATGAGTAAGAAATTGGTTGAATGGTTGCATCCTGAGGGTAGTAGTCAATGGTTCAGAGTCCTGACTGGGACCAGTGCTATTTAGTATCTTAATTAATGACATAGACAAAGGGATTGATTGCACCCCCAGCAAGTTTACAGATGACACCAAGTTGAGTTTTTTGACACACTTGAAGGTTGGATGCCATCTAGAGGGACTTGGACAAGGTTGAGAAGTGGACCCATGGGAATCTCGTGAGGTTTAAGGAGAACAAGTGCAAGATGCTGCACTTGGGTCAGTGCAGTATCCCAGGACAGGCCCAAGGGTGAACAGATCCAGAGCAGCCCTGGTGAGAAGGACTTGGGGGTGCTGGTGGATGAGAGGCTGGACATGAGCTGGCAATTTGCCCTTGCAGCCTGGAGTGCCTTTATCCTGGGCTGCATCAAAAGCAGTGTGGCCAGCAGGTTGAGGGAGGTGATTTTACCCCTCTACTCCACTCTTGTGAGACTCCACCTGGAGTGCTGCATCCAGCTCTGAGGTCTCCAGTACAGAGGAGGATTGCCACCATTCTGATGAAAGAGATGGAGCACTTCTCCTGTCAGGAAAGGCTGGGAGAACTGGGATTGTTCAGCCTGGGAAAGAGAAGATGGGGGGAGGGCCTAATATGGCCTTCCAGTACCTGAAGGGAGCCTACAAGAAAGAGGGCAAGTATTTACAAGGGCACGTTGTGACATTGCAAGGGGGAATGGCTTGAAACTGAGAGTAGGCTTAGATTAAATATTAGGAAGAAATTCTTTGCTGTGAGGGTAGTGAGGCAGTTTGCCCATAGAACATGTAGCTGTTCCATCCCTGAAAGTGTTCAGTGGTTGGATGGAGCTCTGAGCTACATGGTCTAGTGAAAGGCATGAAACCCTACCCATAGCAGTGGGGTTGGAACTAGGTGGTCTTTAAGGTTCTTTCCAACCCAAGCCATTCTATGATAACCTTCTACAATGAAATCACTGACCAGATAGATCAGAATAGTGAATATTGTCTGCCTTAATTTCAACAATATCTCCTGTAAAATCCTGATAGACAATCTGTTGAAATGGGTACAGGATGAGGACACAGTGAGATGGATTGAAAACTGGACTGAGTGTGGTAATCAGGGGTAAGAAGTCTAGTTGGAGGTGTGTATTATACATACTAGAGTGTGGTGTGTGCACTAGCAGTGTAACCTCAGGGCCAGTGCTAGGTCCTGTTTGACATCCTCATTAATGATCTGGATGGTGGTGCAGATGTGTACCCTGTGACACAAAACTGGGAGGAGTGGCTGATTGGCCAGAAGGTTGGGAAACCATCTGGAGGGACTTCACCAGACTGAAGAAATGGGCCAACAGAAACCTCATGCAGTTTAGCAAAAAGGGCAGAGTCCTGTACCTGGTGCCTTCATTCAGGAAAGAGCAGCATGTGCCATGGACCAGCCAGCTAGAAAGCAGCTTTGTAGACAAGGACCTGCATGTCCTGAAGGAAAAATTGAACATAAGGCACAAGTGTGCTTCTTTCTCTTCTGCCATTTTTTCTTGGTTGCTTTTCCTTATTCTCTTTGTATTTTATTTCTTCATTATCTGATGCTTATTGTTCTAATTTGTTTTCCTCACAGCAAATATGCAGGCTTTGTTCAGGCTGCCTCAGCTTTCAGGAAGACCAGGATACTGTCTCATTCCCTTCTGCCTTCATTCAGGAAAGACCAGGAGGCTTGGGATTTCAGCCAACTTCCTTTCCCTCATTGCTGCTGCCAGAGTTTGGGTTGGCTCCTAAATGTGGGATGTTGGGCTGGCAATGTTTCGGTTTTTTCATTTTTCCTCCCTCATCACATGTGGCTTCAATATGATGGGTTTGTTTTTTAGGACTTGCTTTTCTACTGCAAGTAAGCCAAAAAGCTCAGGGATGAAAGGGGCGCCCGGGAGAGCCTGAGAGATAGCCAGAGTGACACATGCATGTAGTGTGAAAGGCTCTCTGTGTAATTCTTGCCCAAGTCCTGTTCACTACAGTATCCACAGAAGTCTCAGAAGACTCCTTGTGTCTGATGTAATATACCACTTGGATGGAACACCATCTAAAGCACCTGTATGCCAGCCTGGCTATTTTTAGATAAGGTTTTGGTTACCCTGTTATAGGCAGTGTTTGTGGATATATGTCACACATTGCTACTTCTTTCTTTGCTTAAGCAAAATGAAGCCAAAGATGTTCCTCAAGCATAGCAACTAAAGCATGTGTGCAGTCTTACCCTTTTTTAACTACTGCATCTGTGTTTATTGATGTCTCTTGTTTATCCAATCTAGATCAAAATAGAGAAGGAACTTAGCAGCCTCTACAAGAGAATGTTTGAACCTCTGCATGTGCCACCAGAGCTCTTCCAAAGACTAACTGGGCAATTCTGCAACATTCAGACTTTAAAGACAGGGCAAGCCTATGCAGCAGAAGATAAAACATCGGTTGATGATAGGCTAAGCATCCTGCTGAAGGGGAAGTACGTTCTATAAAATCTTGGGGACAGTCTTATGCTTTGTGTGATGGTTGAATAGATTAGAAAATTGTTGAGGTTTTTGTTAGCTTTTTTAATGCTATTCTTTGTAGCATGTTATGGTCTATAACAAATAACCTGTAGTCTATAGCCAAATAGTCTATAGGTATAGAATGTTTTGTAATGCTCTTTTGAGATGACAGTGATGTCTTTTACTGGGAGCATATTATGTATTCACCTATATGTGCAGCTGCATGGATTTTAGTGGGAATTATATTTGTATGAAACCAAAGGTAGAACAAGCAAGAGTTTTGTCTGAGTTTTAGATACCCAAGTTATATTCTCAGTGCATTCTCAGTTTTTAAGGTTAAAAAATACTGTGCATGAGGGAAGGAAAAGTATCCCTCCAGTAGACTTTAAAAGAGCAGACCTATTAGAATTGATTCATTGCACATGTACATGCAAGTAGAAAGTCCAGAGGCTGACAGAACCTAGGTGAGAAAGGATAAAATATATGCCCATGGCCAAGCTGTAATCTTGAAACTCATATGAAATTCTGGCCAATATTTTGGCCAGTTTCCCTTGACATCAGGCTTCATTATTTTTCTTACTCATTACCACCAAGCTATCTAGAAGAAGCCTAATTCTGTTCTGGCTGTACAGTGAAACTCTGCAAAACACCTTTTTTGTATTGGATAAGAGTATTTTGAGGATACACACCATGTTTGTCAAATCTCTATTTGGCTGGCAACTGGTTCTTCTTGGAATCTGTGGAGGTTTAGGTGGAAAACAGGGTAGCTCTGGGGGTGATATTCCAAAAGATGAGTACTATTTTTTTTCCTGTTGCATACCGCTTTACTGTTATCAACAATCATATCCAAATTTAGATTAAATTAATCAAATGTCCGTGATTTTAAAATGTTGTTTCATATTTTTTTTCCCCCTCCCCAGAATGAAGGTATCTTATCGAGGGCATTTTCTGCATAATATTTACCCCTGTGCCTTTATAGACTCTCCTGAATTTCGATCAACACAGATGAACCGGGGTGAGAAATTCCAGGTACACTTTGTTTTAAATGTCACTAGATATGAGCTGATGAGATCATTAAAAAAACCCAGAGTATAAATTTGATCAACAGTGAACTGTTTGACTTCCACAATTTTGCTGACTTCCTAGTACGGGTGTTTGAAGATGGACCATATCAAGAATAACTTTTAAAATTAAATGCCGCAAAACAGTATTATGGTGGTGTTGACTGAGCAGTCTGACTTTTTCTGTCCTGCTCTCTTTTACTGTTTCCAAGTTCATTTTGTGTTAAGGGATTTTCAGGACAAATAATTTAAGAGTTGACTTTGATGGAAAAAGAGATGACATGAGCAGGTCTCATCACTGGTTCAAAAACAGAAAAGAAAAAATAATTATTGTAATAATGAAAGACTAAAAGTTCAGGCATTAGTAATTGGAAATTGGTAGTTATCAAAGCGTATTAATACTTCTGCCATTTTGCAAGTTGTTAAAGCAACATAATCTCACTATTTTGAATAAAAATATTCATATGAGGGACAATAAGGGTATATGTCTCTGGCAGTGTAATTATGCTAGTACATTAAAGGATATATTTGATTATAGCCTTGGGGGGGTGGAAATACTGTTAGAGAAGCTATTTTTTTCCCATAAAAATGGCTATTTTTCTGTGTCTTACTTGATGTTTTTTAGTTAGATGTGTGTAATAATGACTGGATGGTGGCCAACTGGGTAAATCATCACTGATACCCTGTCAGAAGGGGAGGGAGGGAGAGCAATGTAGACTCTAAAATCAGTGATTGAGGTCATATGTTCCAGTCAAATACTAGGCTTAATGCCAGGGGATGCATTCATTTTGCAGCAGTGAGGTGTCCCACAGCACAGCTGCCCTCTTGGCGCAGCTCGTTTTCCCTGTAAGGGACTGGGTAAAAGCTCGTACCTCTCAAGGGTAAAGGTTCATGCCTCAACTTCTGCCTTCCTTACAAGTTATTGCAGTCTGGTGCAATGCACATCCTTTACTCGTGAGTTCTGCTTGTTACTGCGTATTGATACTGTCACTGCTACGGTTTCAAGAGTACACAGGTTCAATCTTAAGGACTCCACCTGCTGGCAATGCTGGTGAATTCTTCCTCGGGCTGTGGGCTTATATTACACTGTGAAGTAAAAAGTCCACAGATACATGACAGTTTCCTATTATTTCTTGGATTTCATAGGTTTTTAATTTTTTCAGGAGGTCATATTGTCCTGTAATAGAAGACAGCACCTGATATCTTTGTAGGTGACTGACTTCCCCTTTCAAAACATGCCTTTGGGTATCACCAAGCAGTGTGGGTTTCAGTGTGCCATTGCCCTCTGCTGGCACAGGGGGACAAACCTGGCAAGTCCAGCCTCCCATGAGAGGGTGCAAGCTCCCCTGTAACTACCCTTAACTAAATTATCAATAACTGAGCAAACAGAGCCTTACTTAAGTGCTAGAAAGCGGTACATGTGGGATCAGCAGTGCTGACAGTGAAGAGAGAAAGATGGAAATATTTTTTTTACTCACTAAAAAATCTTTGATGGAGATCTTTGGATGATATAAGTTGCTCCTGCTTGGTGACATAAAATAAGCCCAAGCAACATGTAGGTCTATTGGGATTCAAGTCACCATAGGACTGACTTTATATGTAAATTTCCTCTTACATAAATGCTTGTAGAGTTTGGGAACTGAAGAGAGATTTTCTCCTCTTACCTCCCCCCAGGTTTTCTGAAAAACAAACTGACTGCACATATCAGTTAAAAATACAATGATAATATCTGAGATTTTTTTGTATTTGTAAACACAACATTCCAAAGGATACCAAAAGGTTTTATGGCTTTAACAGTTATTTTAATTGGAGGCACAAATAAAATGGTATCACTTATTTTAAAGCACGTTTAAATGTGCTAATTCTGAGCATGTATTTTTTTTCAGGTCACCATTATTGCAGACGATAACTGCAAGTTCCTGTGCTGGTCCAGGGAAAGGCTGACTTATTTTCTGGAGTCTGAGCCATTTCTTTATGAGATCTTTAAGTATCTTATTGGCAAAGATATTACAAATAAACTCTATTCATTGAATGACCCAACCTTAAATGACAAGGTAAGCAATTTAAGTTTTGTTTTCGAATTTTTCTCCCACACAAAAATGTGTTTTTACTTCAATTTTAAATGCTCATAAAGCACCTTTTTTTAACCTCTTGCTATCAGCTGCTGAATGCACTATCATGGCCTTTTAGTGCCAAGATGTGAGTCAGTGCAATGTTTCTGTCAGGAGCAATATTTGTTAAAGTTTGCACAGTCAGGTACATGAAAGATGAATAACTGAGATTCAAATCTGAGTTGCTAGTGCAAATATTTCAAGCCATCCATTAGACATGATGGCCAGTAGCTAAAAAGCAGCTTCTCCCTGGATATCCTTTCTCTTTTGCAAGTGGGTGCCTTTATACAAAGGAGCTTTGTAGTTTTTTCTTAAAAAAATTTTTACTAGGGGAAACAACTATGTAATACTGATTTCTAGGACAAATAATTTCAACATCTTTGAGGGCTGAAAATACAAAGAGAAACCCCCCCAAACATTGTGTGGATGTGATGCAGTTAATGGAAGGAATCATAAAATATGTATAAAATATAAATAAGTATGAATACATATAGAACATTAAGTGGTCTGCATAGAATTCATTCTTTGCCTATAGAGGGAGTGTGTTTTAGCTGTCCAGGTAAGTGGGCTGGATGTAGTCATGATTATATTAATTATCTTGTTTGAGTTTCATTTTGTCTCCTTACTTTGTGTGACTTTACAAGATTTGGACAGTAACTTGTTTGTTGGTGGTTTTTCAGTTTGGGGGTTTTTTTGTTGTTGTTTGTTTATTATTCATCTACTGGTTGTAAGGTATTCATAATTTATATGAAGAACCTTCACCATTATTTATGGAAAGCTTTGTAGTTTTATAATACAATATTTTTATATATTGTCTGTATTGATTAATTTAGAGCAAAAATCTTTCTATCAATCTATCTGTAGGTAAATTGTATATAGGTTAAACACTCCCTTCTGCAAAGTTGTGAATTTGATCGAAAATTATCCTAAAGGAATGGCTGCCACTACTGCGAACTTCAACAGGCTTAACTTGTCATATCTTTATACCTAATTAGACTCTCTAAGTTTTCTCAATTTTGTACTGATTATAGAAAGAGAAAAGAAAGAATTGCAGGGGAAACAATTTAATAGCAATAAAGCACTGCTTAATTTGCTTTTTGATTAATCAAATAGATTTCACTGTCTGGCAGTCAAATACGCAGAACTATTTCAGATCACTGCTTTACTTTAGTAATGCAGTAAGGTCAAAGTGATCTAGCAGGAATAGACCATCTGTAAAATACATCTTATAAAGCGTGTGTGAAACTTGCTTCCCCCCCAATAAAAAAGACTTACAGGGTAATTTTCTATAATAAAATTCATATCTACATAGACACAAAGTAATTTCTGGAGTGTGGCACCTTGAAAGAGTATGTAGCAATGTGCCTTAGCGAATGCTAAGAATTGTATTGGGAGACTGCTGTCTCCTGGAGACTGCTGTTCTGCACACTCCTTCTCACCTTGTCTTTTTTTCCTTTTTCCCCTCCATATTTCCTTTTCTTCCTTCTGTAACAAATCACATGAAACTTCCAGTGCAAAACTAAATTGAAATTGAATAATTAATATGAGGTTTCATAATAGTCAGTGTTCCAATTCCAATATATTACAGACATTTTCTAATTTCATTCCAGTCGATGTACACTGCATAGAATCTTCTGCTCTAGCAAGTTTCTTGGATAATCATAGCTGAGACCAGGGGACCTACTACAAGGGAAATAGTTATTTTCCATTTTATTTTAGTTTACCTGACCTTTTTAAAAATATTTTTTTCTCCTTCTTTCTTTAGGCTTCAAAAAAGATTGATCGCCAGCCTAGTCTCTGCTCTCAGCTCTCCGTGATGCAGATGAGAAACAGTATGGCCAGTACCAGTGACAGCGAGGATGGCTTGCAGATGTTTCTCCGTGGGACTTCCTCTGCATCCTCTCTTCGTGAGTGATCAGAACTGTTTGTGCCAGTTTTGAACACAGCTTGGTTGACCATTAGGGATTGTTGTAGAACTCTGTGGGCGCAGACTCTAGCTTTTTGGATGCTGCTGTGCATCAACTAAATGAAGGGACCTAACTGTAGGGCAATCATAAGATGCATGAGGCTTTGTGTGCTAACTGAAGATACCTCACATAGATACTGGCAAAAACCCCAGCACATACGGTAATAATTTTTGCCGTAGTGTTTATATGTAGACATAATATGGAGCGTTCATAGTAATGGGGCAAAACTGAATGTACAGCGCCTGTCACAGTGGTATGTTCTTTATTCTGTGACTGGTGCTTGTAGAAGTTAAAAACCTTAACAAAACATTTCCTCTCAGCAACTTGATGTTCTACATTTTCTCCTGAGATAGTTTGTATTGGCAGGGTCTTGAGAAATGTGATGTACAACCAATATTTTGATGTCACCTGGAAAATCTCCAGATATCGTCAGGCTCTCCTCTCCTGTGCATTGTATGAAGGGAGTAGTAGAGAACAGATGAAGCGAGGGAAGAAATCATGTCTGACCTTTTTGCTTCTACTCTTGGAATTTATTCCTTTATAGAAACATTCTCAATGATTCTTTCTAGGTTTTTGCTGTTGTTTATTTTTAGTCCCTCTAAATCTAAACTTCAACACTAACCTGAACTCTGAAAGCAGCTTTTGAACAAAAAAAACAGAGGATGTTCAGTTTTCTCATTTGGCATAAACTGTTAGCTTAACAGAATTTAAAAGGATCATTATTTCTTTTGATTTGGGAAGTATTATTCTTTAATGGCTAGAATTCAAATATATGAGGGGAAAAATCACTGCCAGCAACTGTTATTTGTTATGGTTAAAGTCTCTGCTAAGAAGGGGAAGTGTTTTTGAATATTTGCACTTTTCTGTTTAATTTTCTGTTTTCCATTGTGTTCCTCACAGTTCTCATCCAGGGACTCCTTCAGACTTGGAGGGCCTATCTGTTTTTACTCCTTAACATTGGTATAGTCTACATGCCCAGATAGAGGGAAGCAAAAGCCCTGCAAGTGTTTCACTCTACTAGAACATCAAGAGTGAAACCTGGGATATAGTTTGATGAAAATTCCAGGTTTTTTTCCTTTTCTCCTCTGTTCTGTGCAGAGAATTACAGAACAATTGAGGTTGTAAGGAACCTCTGGAGATCATCTAGTCCAAGCTCATGTTCAAAGCAAGATCAGCTAGAGCAGGGCTATGTCCAGTCAAGCTTTGAATATTTCCAAAGAGGAAGATTTCACAGCCTCCCGGGCAATGAATTCTAGGGCTTTACCACCCTCCTGGTGAAAAAAATGTCTCTTACTGCAGCTCATAGTTGTTGTACTTTGTTCTTTAGTGCATGCCTCTGAGAAGAGTCTGGCTCTCTCTTCTTTATACCCTTCCACTAAGTAGCCGAAGACAACAGTCAGATCCCCTGAGAGCCTTCTGTTCCTAAGGCTGAATACACCCAGCGCTTGCAGCCTCTCCATGTATGTCACCTGCTCCAGCCTCTGACCATCTTGGTTGCTTTCCACTGCACTTGCCTCCGGTATGTCCATGTCTTTCCTGTACAGGGAGGCGCAGAACTGGACACAGCACTCCAGATCCTGTCTCACAAGTGCCAAATGGAGAGGATGAATCTTCTTTGTTGATCTGCTGGCTAATGCCCTTGCTTATATGGCTCAGTATATGCTGCTAATATGGCCCAATCCAGGTCTGTTTCTGCAAAGCGCAGGGGCACTCTGCTGACTCATATTCCATTTTGTATCCGCCAGGACCTCCAGGTCTGTTTCTGCAAAGCTGCTTTTCCAACCAGTTGGTGCCTAGGCTGTAATGCTGCATCGGTTTGTTCTCCAGTAGGTGCAGGGATTTGCCTTTCTTCAGTTTCTTGCAGTTTCTGTCAGTTTTTTTCTCCAGTCTCTGATGGTCTGTTTTGACTTTCTGCCCTACCCTCTGACCCACACTTTCCCTTACTACTTGGCTGTCAACTTGGTGGGAGTGCATTCCATCCCATCACCCAGGCCATTAATATATTGAATATTATAGGCCTTGCCCTTGAGGCCAGTGCCTGATAGTGCCAGTGCCTAACCTGACAGCTGGATTTTGTGCTGCTGTTCACCACCCTGTGAACTTGGCAGTCCAGCAAATTATTCACCCAAGCTACAGTCCATGTATCCAGTCTGTTTCTTATGCATTTGTCTGGAAGGATTCTGTGGCAGACTGGGAAGGGCCCTGCTACCATCCCGGTAAACAACATCCACTGTACTCTGTTTCTCCACAGCCCGAGTCATCTCACCACCTAAGGTGGTCAGAGTGGTCGGATGCAATCCGCCCATTGTACACCCACACTGGCTGTTCCCAATCACCTTCCTATCCTTCATGTTCTTGGACATGTCTTCCAGGAAGACAAGCTCCATAATCTTCCTGGGAACTGAGGTTAGACTGATAGGCCAGTTGTTCCCTGGGTGCTCCTCCTTGCCCATCATTAAAATGGCTGTGATGTTGGCCTTTTTCTGCCTCCCCTGACTGCCATCATCTTTCCAAGATGGTCTTGCAATTGCATCAGCCAACACTTGGCAACTTTGGATGCAGCCCATGTGGTTCCACAGTCCTGTGTTTGTCCTGTTGACTTAAATAGTCCCTAACTCACTCCAGCTTTTTTCTAAGTCAAGCATCCCCCTCCCAGTCTCTATCGCTGGATTCAGAGACCTGGGTGGCCTCAGGACAAACCTGTAAAGTAAAAAAAAAAAGCCACCCAGAAAATTGAATAGTTTAGAATTTTTCATGTCCCTGAGTCCTGTGCATCACTGAGCTGTGGCCTTGCAGTTTCACTGGTCTGTTGTTTGTTGCTTGTGTATTTGTAGGAGCCTTCCTTGTTGCTGTTCATGAGATCCATGAGCTTTAGCTTTCCTAATTTCATCACTGCATGCTTGGGTCATGGTTCTGTATTACCCCCCGAAGCAGATCATGACTGCTTTCACTTAGGGGATGTGTTTGAGCTCTGTCAGGACTTTCCTGTTCATCTATGCCAGCCTTCTACCACACTTGCTCAACCTTCTGTGCACTGGAACAAACTGTCCTTGTGTTTTGAGGAAGGTGTCCTTGAAGATCAACCATCTGTCCTTGGGTCCCTTTGCCTTTGTAGACCATGTCCCATGGGTTCCTGCCAAGTAGAACCCTGAGCAAGCCAGAGTTCCATGACCTGTACGGTTGTACTTCTGCTATTTGTCTTGCACACCACTCAGTATCTTAAACTCCACCAATTCCTGGACAGTGCAGCCAAGATTACCATCTGCCTTCAGCTCCCTGACGAGTTCTTCCTTGTCCATCAGTGACAGGTCCAGCAGAGTGCCTTCCCTAGTTGCCTCAGCGATCACTTGCGTGAAGAAATTTTCTGCTGCGTTCCAGAAATCTCCTGGACTGCTTGTTCCCAGCCCTGTTGCCTTTCTACCAGATACCGGAGTGGTTAAAGTTCCCCACAAGTACCAAGGCCTGTGATCCAGTTGTCAAAAGAAGACTTCTATCTACTTGCACTTCTTGATCAGTCAGCCTGTAGCAGCTACCTGCCATGGAATCTTCTGTGTTGGTCTGTTCTTTACCTTCAAACTCCTGAGTGGCTTTCCACCTGGTCCACACACAGCAAAGTTCCATGAAATTGAAGCCACTGCTTCATGTAGAGAGCCCTTGGATGAATTTGTGCACTCAGAAACCTGAAAGAAATTGTAAAACTGTTTGTGCAATTAGTTAGAATTAAAATGTCTTTTTCAGGCTTAACAGCAAAACACATCACTGTTTCAGCTTTGGAAGGAAGTAGTTGAAATGCATGACATGTTCAGCTGTAATTAGGTAAATCCCCAAGATGCATTAGTGCTTGGCACATACTTGATAAATACAGTTTTCTCTGTTGTATTTTTCCTTGGTTTGTGTACCTTTTTTTTGGTGTATTGGGTATACTTCCCCCAAAAGAGGGTTTAAACATCTTTTATGTTCTGAACTCGCTCAGTCCAACTGAGGCAGCAGCCTCCTGAGTCCAGTACTTTCCCTTACTTTTGGGGAGGCAGAGGGATTGCCCATACAGCAGTGCAGTATACACCTCAGGAAATATTGTCATTTGTATCTTCTCTGCATTTTGATTTTAAATTTCTGACTTCTGTAAAAGGTTGATAAAAATTCATGATGCAGGTTTATTTATCTCTTTGAACTGTAATGCTTCAATCTTCTTTTTTTTTTTTTTTTTTTGCCAAGATAGCTTGTTAGTTATTGCTGGGCACTGTCACTGCCAGTGATGGGGTTGCTACCAAGGTGAGGTCTGCTTAAAGATTTGTATTCAATGTGGATTGTAGCCATGTATGCACTTTTTCTCAGATCACAGGGAAAACCAAACAAAAAAGCTGCCATTAACCTTACCACTGTTGTTTTGAAAAACCTACTCCTGATGCTCTCAATGGTTTTTTTTTGTCTGATTTTTTTTTTTTTTTTTAAGATTCAGTATAATACTGAGGCTTAAAGTCCTAGTGTTGTTCCCTGGGTCCCTCTTCTGCAATCATATATTTGTTTATTTAAAACAAGCAAACACAATCCAAAATCCTCAGATTTTGTGAGAAACATTTGGAAATTACAAACTTTTTTTTTTTTTGCACGGGATCTCTACAGGAATACTGTTTTGTCATTGCTAGGTGATTGTTGTATGAACAAAAGCTTCCCATTACAAATATGGTGTTTTACTAGTGCAGTACAAATAAGTTTTCTTCTCCTTATTTCCATATTCTTTAAAAAATGAGCGTTTATATTTTTGTATAATCCCAGCTTTTGAAGTTATTCTTTTATCAGTGCTACAAACAATAAGCTTTGGCTCATTTTCTCAGGAAATTGATATAAAGCTATTCTCAAAGTGTTTAGTAGTGAAAGGGTTAAAAGTACTAATTAGTAGGTCCCAAACTATGATTACTAACAAAACTGTATTTTGAATTTAATTAACTAAGAAACCCAACTAACTGTTTGCTTTTATATTAAGGAAATAACCAACAAGAGTTCTATAATGCTTACGGAGTGAGTCGTTTGCAGCATGATGTTTTCTGTTGATAACATCACATTAACTCAGCAGGCATCCTCAAAAAGGTATTAAAGTGGGGTTTGTTTATCATGTAACACCTGTGCTTGACATCCATGATCCATCTGTATGTAATTCATTAGTAAGTGAAATAGGTGTATCTCTTTTTCCAAAATTTGAGTTAAACAAAAATAGTTCAACCTGGTCACAAGCGTAATTTCACTTGACTTTCAGTCCTTTAAAAATATTTTGGTGTTAGGTTCTATTCCATGATTCTGTTGCTTGATAGTCATTCACGTACTTAGTAGTGATACAGTCTCTTTCTGGGGTACTTAATTTAAATAGTTCAGATTTACTGTTTTACGAATCTGTATTTACTAACTTCTAAGCTAAGCAGGAATGTAGAAAGGTTTTGGTTTGGTAATGCTTTTAGTGGTATTATCAAATTAGATGCTCCTTATGTTATATCCAGGTTTGTGGTTAAAAGGGAATCCCAGGGGTGGGATTCATGGAAGTTCTAATATGTATTTTGGCTTAGACCCTCAAGAAAGGGCAGCAGAATATAGTGGATGGAAGGTCTGACTCAGTCACTTGAACATCTGTACAACACTGGATAGAGGCATCAGTAGACAGTTTTGTATTTAGAGCAAATAAGAGCATGTCTTTAGAACAAACAGGATGAGAGAATTGGATCTTATAACCTATTAAACAGGCTTATGGCTTCTTACTTCTGATTTCTGGAGAGAACTAAGTACTTTTGAATAAAAGAAAACCATTCTAAAAATAGTAATAAATTATACTCAAAAAAAAAAAAAAAAAAAGAGCTGAGGCTAACTCTGCATTTTCAGGCACACTTTCACCTTTGAGTGTAATTTGTTGGTGTCTCCCAGAAAAGTCTGTTTGTATCCAAGTGTACCCACAAACTTTGGATTTAGTTATCCTTTGCTTAGGCCATGAAAACCCATCTATGTGAAAATAAGTGTTTAACAATTCCAGTAGTTAAAAATGTGTTTGAGTAACTCTGTATCATGGCAGTTTAAGTAATTTTTAAATGTCAAAAGAAAATGCTAATAAGTGTTTAACATAAAAAGTTCCAAAAAGCTAATTCTAAACAGTGTCTTTGTGAATGTGACTTAAAAATGCAGTTATATGATAACCTGGTGGTCTTGCCCATAGCTGTGTTTTGTTCTCTGTATGTAACACATACATTGCAAATGAGTCCTTCCTCATAAATAGGCTTCCTTAAAACAGCACTTTACTGTATATTTGATAAACTTCTTTAAGACTGTGCTATGGCTCTCAGTATTTTTTTCAAGAATATTTGAATTTTTAGCTTCTGTGCAAACAGTGATCCTGCTGATAGACTGTCTTATGGTCTTTTCTTCTCAAATGGTATTTCGAAGTTTTCCTTAATCTTTTTGATCATCATATCCTAGCTATTTACAACCTTGTACCATTGTGGTGGTCTAACTCTAGAAGAGGCTACTGAGAGAAAAACCTGTCCAAGTGCAGATGCAATTTCAGAGTGAACAATGGAAAACAAAACTGTTCAGCGGATGTCAAAGAGGTTCTTTGGTTTGACCCTCATGCTGGAAATTTAACTGCAGTAGATGTAGTTTGCAGTGGTAACTTGCACAAAAACTCCATTTAATGTCTTGTCACTAATAGCTGTGGTGTGTGCTCTGCTCTGGCAGACAAGGTGCTGCTTTTCTGAAAGGTAGTTCTGTTGCAGTGAAATCATTGTCAGTCAAAAGTTATGTGGCCTTTGCCTGCTAATCATGTTTTCTCTGTGTTTATGGGGGTATATATCTTCTATAAGTTTTATATTACTATGCTGTGTAAAACTTATGAAGCTGTGTCAGGGGAGGTTTAGGTTGGATAGTAGGTAAACCCCTTCACCCAGAGGGTGGTTGGGCATTGTAACAGGTTCCCCAGAGAAGTGGTCACAGCACCAAACCTGGCAGAGTTCAAGAAGTACTTAGACAATGCTCTCAGGCACAGGGTGGGATTCTTGGGGGTGTCCTGTGCAGGGCCAGGAGCTGAACTTTGATCCTATTGGGTCCCTTCCAACTCAGCATATTCTCTGATTTTATGCTTTAACAGCGAAGTTAGGGCTTTGATCACGTGCCCACCTGAGGTTTGCCCAGTACGCTGAGGCATTTTTGCAGAGCCAAGCAAGTGTGCAAATGTACACACCTTTTGTGCTTAGGGCAGCCATCCAAGCTGCTGTAATTGAATGGAGTCAGGTTAGTGGGTGAGTGTCATGGTGAGAAAATGATCACCAGGGACACAAGCGGTGGGCACCTTGCTCAGTCAGGGTTTGCACTGAAATTTGGGGAGAATACCATGGTTAACAACAGGGTTTGAACCTTGGAGGTGTTGCTGGTTTGTGGCAGCGTGGCTGTCCCATGTCTAAAACTTCCTGGTGCCTGTGGCGAAGTAACAAGAAAACCTTGGCTTATAAAATCCTCTCATGAGGCAACTAGGTTGGGATCATCAGATTGTGTACAGTTTGTCCCAGATAGGTGTACCTAGCAGGTATGTGTTGTTAAACTAATTGGTAATTTCTTTGTAACTGTGACAGGCCCAGGCCGGACATCTCCCTACCTGAGAACTTCAGCAAAGATGAAGCCAATAGAAGAAAGTGTTGAAGATGATGTATTTGAAGCACCATCTGCTGATAAGTTTGAACTCCAGCGGCTGCATTAAACAGACGTGTCCTCAGGTGTATCAGAGGTTGCACAAAACTCCAGTGCCAAAGGAAGAAGTTGAATTTGGGAGGAATCTGAAAGCTAAACCCACTCTCCATGTTTGAGTTTACCACAGCATATGCCAGTGGCTTCTAGATAGAAATGTCACATTTTATTTTACTTCTAAATAAAATAAATAAAACTTGTGTGGATTCTTTTTTTTTTGTTTGTTTTCTTGACAGATCTCATTGGTTTATTCCTACTTTGACTCTTGCCATTATAAATTTAGTATTAAGTTGCTGACTAGACTGAGAATTCTAGGCTTCTTTGGTGGAAAATAGCCCCAGTTTCATTTCCCGAAGTTTCTTAGAAGTCTGTATCTTATTGTTTTCGGTGAGAGATTTTGAAACTGTTTACAAAGCCACGTTGCTGTTATCTGTCCTCATTGCTGTTACACTCTCATGTGAAAAGTACACACTGTCTTCTGCCTCTAAATTTTTTGGTAGACACTAGCCTCTAATTCTGGTGTTTCCCAACGTGACTGCTTGACTCTACAACTGACTTTACAATCGTAATAGTTGTAATAATTACTTCAATTTTAATTTTTCTTGGCCAAAGATTTAAATTTAATATTGCCTTTTCAAACTTAACTACTTCTTTTTTAGACAACTGTATTACACTGAAATCCATGCTTTCCCTTAGTCTTATCCATGGATTGATTGAGCTGTTCTGAACTAACTTTCCCACAAAGTGATGTACAAATGATACTTCATATAGGAAATTCCATTCAAACCTCAAAACTGGGTAGCTGTGAGTACAGTAAAACAAAGTCTCATAAAGGGAGGCATTGGGAAGCTTTTGTAAGAGGCACTTGTAGCAGTCCTGTCTGTGATAGGTGGAGACATGTAGATGATAACTGTACTACTTTGCTTTGACAGTTCTTGAACATTGTTGTGCAACAAATAGTATATTTATACTATATATATAGTATATATAACTAAATATAACAGAAAATACTGTTCCATTTATTTAATTGCACAAACCTGGTAAGTAGAATAATAGAAGTTTGGTGTAAACTCGCAAGCAAATAGAAGTGTCAGAGTCTGGGGTTTTCTGGTTTGTGTTATTCCATTTTCGTTCTAAAATTTACCCTGACAGGACATCCTTGAATCAGCCTGCGTCCAAGATATATAACACACTTATCCCCTCCTTAAAAGCTCATGCAATATCAAAATGCACATTAAGCAATTGGAAGTTTAACCTGTGTTGTCACCATTCCTGCTTCTGCGAATTTAAATTGAGTGTTTAATAATACATCATTATGTCTTGTGGTTCTGTCAGTGTTGCATTATTAAACGTGGCACACAGAGCTGAGACATACTTACTGATTTGTGAAAATATATGTAAAATCTCTTTAGACCACACATATGCAAAGGACAGCACATTGACTTCTGGTGGAGGTGCTGTAATAAAGAGCATTGTTAGTTCAATATCTCAGGGCCAGTGGCTACATCTCCGAGGTTAACTTTTGGCTACTGGGAGAGTAAGAAAGGAAATGGGAATTATTTTACTTAGGAGGAGATACAGGGAGCCATGTCCTTGTCCTGATGTAATTTTCCCAAACTTCTGCTAGTTGTGAAACTCCTTTAAAGAGGAAAATCAAGCTGGTAGAACAGACCTCATACAGTTAAGCAATAACCAGAAAACCCAGACTGACTGCAGTAAAAATAGCAGTTCCTACTATTTCCTTCTCCACCAGAACCATTTCTCATGTATTGTTAACAATTCAGTCAATATATGGTGCCTGTAGAGACTGCATCTCCTGAAGAGAGTTTGTCTGAATAATAAGGAAGGCCCTGCAGGAGCTGAGCTCTGTGTACCCATTGTGTCTCCCGGGCTCAGGACCAAGAACCTTTGTCTGCTGCCTGGGAACAAGAACCAAGTTATCTCTATGCCCTTAAAGCATCACACATGCTAAGGGTTGCTACAGCAGTAACACTGCAAAGTATGATAAATAATTGTGTTAGCTTACCAGAAGTGATACATTTTGTTACCTGAAAATACATAAATGGAAATTTAAAAATTCCTGATAAATGGGTAAGATTAATAGGAAGTAAGTTCACTTGATAAATACAACTTGCAGAGTCTGTTTACCTCTATCCCTGCTGTTTCAAATAGAGTTTTTCCTCAGACAACAGAATTAAAATGGACTGTGGACTGATTTTCTGTATTGAACGAGGTACCTCTTTCCTCTGCTGTTGCAAAAGTTACGGAAAAACACCGTAATTATTCATATTTAACAGAAGAATGTTTGCGTGTAGGGGTAGAAGATGGGCTGTCAACCAACTGTTAGCCCATTTCAAAGTCTGATTAGTAAATCAAACATAAAACAACATATATTTTTAAATCAGAACTTCATGTTCAGTTGGTCATAACTGTAACCATGCAGCAGATGTGAATTATACTAGCAAATAGTTGTTTTTGCTAACCAGAATACCTGTGGAAAAAAAGTGGAAGGTACTTTACCAAAATGTTTTGTTTTGTTCTTAAAGAATTCTGTGATTTCAATGAATTTATATATATAAAAACACACATTGAGTACCATGTTTGTCAGAGAGACTGAACTAAATTGTATCAGTGAGCTCTATCAAGAATTGTCTTAGAGATACTTAAGGCTGTGTCCCACTCTCATAGCAAAGCACTGTTTGCATCAGTCTTAAATTGTGTGGAATGAACCTCATGTGGAGCTGTCTGAGCTGTAACTCACACCCACAAGAGCTTGTGTGCTCCTACCCCAGGAGGTAAATCCGCTTCGAAGAAATTGGCCAGAGCTTCAAAAGATTAATTTGGGCATTTAGAGAGGATTCAGAAAATCAGCTGTGGCCCAGGGCTCAGGAAGTCATGTATATAAAAAATGCTCCAGTGATGTAGCTGGTGAACTACTAGACCTCAATTAATGTGAAGAAACACACTAGTCATGACCCACATGATGTTTCTACAGGCTGAAAACCAGCTCTCTGTTCTAGTCCATGAGGGATATTTGCAGTAAACAGCAAGTGCAGAACAGGTTAATTCAACAATCAAAACTATTTCAATGATATGAATGTAGTTTAGATAACCCTGGTTTTGAAATGATCGTTTTACAAAGAAGCCAAAATTACAAATTAAAAAAAAAAAAGGTTTTTTTCCCCTATATCATTTCCCTTCAAGAGATAAGAGCAACTGAATTATAATCTCCTTATGGAAAATAGGTCACTTTACTTGATATTTGCTTTAGTAAGCAAAACAAAGATCTAACAAAAGAAATGTTTCAGTTAAAAAAAAAAACAAACAAAAAAACCCCAACAAACAAACAAAAAAAAACCCAATCAGCAACACTTACACAGTTAGAAGCTAATGGCTTGGTTCCTGAGTAAATTTTTGGCATCTAGGTAGAGCCTGTTGCAAATTATAGACCTGGAAAGTATGTTGGCATGTGGAAGACACCAATTTCTAGAGCAACATTGGGCATGACAGGATATCACAGGTACATTCACAAATCATTTGAGTGGAGTTTCGGGGAGAGAATTTGTAGCAACGTATTTTAACCTTATTACTGGAATTAAAGCAACAGTTACTTTAATTATTCTCTCAGAAACGTGGTAGCAAGTGCTTCGCAGTAAAATGTTGGGTTTGCAAAAACAAATGCCATGTTGGTCACAGCTGCTTCTGCTTAAAGGGGAATGGTTTTCCAGTACTTAGGGGATTAATAAGAGAAGACAAACCATCCTAGTTAATTAGCCCTGACATGTAAACTTCCTGAGAGCATGCTGATGATAATATGAAAGTCATTAGCGAGTGCAGAAATGCAGTACAAAGGCAAAAGTTGTGGAATAACTTGATATTGATTGCAATATGGTCTCTGTACTTTTTTTTTTCAATAAGGAGAGCGCTGTGGAGTGGCTCAACAACGCTGCAAAAGTTGATGAGCTCTTGTTGGGCCATTTAACAGAACAAACTGCTTTTCAGTTGATAAAGTTATTATGGCTACAGGTAAAATAAAGCATTTTCAGTGAAGTTAAATATTAGTTGCATTTTAGTTCACAATAATTTTTACTTAGCACTTAATGCACATAAAATAAGTTACAAATCTGAGATACAGCTGTGCCATGCTATGCCTGTGTGTTTGCCAAATACCCCTAGAAGCCTTGGGAGCTTTCTTTTCCAGGAACCTCTTTAAGACCCCTAAGTCAGAGGTAAAGCAGAAATTAGGGCTTTGCACAGGGATGAGTGTAAGTAGTATTACAATCTCCAGACACCTACTGTAGCGGAATACTGTTCAGTCACTGCAATTTACCATGGTTGAATTCCTCCTTAGCTTTCTCCTGGGAGATTAATATCTGCTACGGCCACATCCTATTTCCTGTGCAAAGTGCTTTTGGGATAACAACTCCCTGTCATCCTTCCTAGCAAAGAACAGATCAAAGGCAATGCCTCTTTGCATGCATCCACTTGTATGCTATTCCATCAATACTCTTGTGTTTGCTATCACTCAGTGTTCTATCCTTTTCCAGTAAACTAAGGCATTTATTAATAGTAAAGACGTCTGCCAAAATACTGTAAAGAAATATGAATCTTCTAAGCTTTTAAATGCTGAAAAAAGCATGTTCTCCTGCAATTTTTTTAAAAATTATTTTCCTGATCACACCACCCTCTGGAGTTTTACTTTGTGCTTTTTTTTATCTTTCAGTGTACTTGGGCTTCTCTCTAAATCTTTACAAAAAAGCTTTTTCTATAAAAACTTCTTATAGCTAAAAATTTCCAGGGTTTCATCAGTTATGTCTGCAAGTACTTAGTTGGGCTTTCCAGGAACACTTTATGGCTTACTTAGAGAACCAAACAATGATCTATGTTTTTCTCTCCATTTCCTCCTTGTTTAATTTTTCAAAAGCTGTCATAGGTCCACAAAGAGATAAGGGAGGAGGGAATCCCTTTCAAAAAGCTGCAAATTTAATTTTCCAGTCATGTTCACAACCTGGTCCCTTAGGCTGCTTCTCCATGCAGGCATACTCAGGAGAGCTTGCAGGTGACACTGGTCTTTGTCTCGGTTTCTGGCTTAAGCCTTAGAAAGGGCAGGTAAGTAGCACACCTGCTCCTGGCTAAATTGGATCTGAAGGTGGTATTATCCTGACCCCTAAGGGCCTTGGGATGAGTATGGAGGCATGAGGTACACAGTCACTGTCAGGGGAGCAAGATAGAAATCCTTTGTACTGCTCAGAGGCAACATTAGTAAATGTTAAGATCACAGCATTATTGTTTTGTGGACATTTTCCCATTTTTCTTTTATAATAATTTAGATCAGTGAGTTGGAGCTAATTACAGTTTGTCCACAAGTTGTTTACATCGCATCCAGCTCAAACCAGTTTCTTTTTACATTGACTATCTTAATGGATGGAAACTGCTTTTAAATTTTATTTCCACTCATCATAAACCTCTCAGAAAACTGATTGCTTTCTCAATGTTGCCCTAAAAACAAAAGCAATAAAAAGAACTGAATTGGTAACTTTTCTCTGCTGCAGGTACCTTGTTAGGGTCAGGGAAGGTAAACCTGGGAGGTTGCATTAGGGCCAAGGCTGTCCATAAACTGCTTCCAGAGTACACTCAGCCAGCACAAGTGTTACTTCCATCACAGCTTGATGGTATGAATACAGATGAGCTCTGATTGACTCTTGGTCAATGTAACAGAAACAAGTTATGTGTGTGAGAGCACCCTGGAATTTGTGCTGTTTTGCTCATCAGAGGAAAAATATCTTAAAAATTGCTCATATTAAAGAATGCAGACAAACAGCAGCCTCTACTGGGGAGAAAACTCCCCTGCTTTTTGAAAATGCTGTCGATATCAGTGGGGAAGCAAAAAAGAAAAAAACATTGCAGTTGGAAAGACATCGATATGGCAAAGGCTGTAGAAGTGCATGCAAGCTTAAGGCTTGGTGATGAGCCAGATGAGCTTAGGGTGTGTCTCCTGATGCCCAAAGTAAGCAATTAAGGCAACATTGCTCTAGGCTGGGGTGCCTAAGCATAGTTATGATCACAGACTTTTGGGGAAAACTACTAAAGCGAACAGAACTGTGCTGTTATGTGGTAGATCTGCAAGCTGCCCCTGCAAAACTTCCCCAGAGAGATCTTCCCATTAAAGAAGCCCATAGCTACAACAGTGGACCACAGGCAACAGCACAACTTTAATCTCCCATCTCTCTTCTCAACTCTTGTCTTCCTCTTGGAGATGCTTTCTCTGCCTCTCTGAGATAGGTACCTACTGAGGAAAGACGAAGGAAAAAATCAATTCTGCAGTAACTTAATCATGTCATGGAAAGAATGATCACTCAGCTATTTGTGTCTTGAAGCAGCTAGTCTGAGTTCTGCTCTTGTCCAGCATCGTATTTATCGTGCTATACAGTGCATTTAGAAGTACTAAAAAGTGCTGACTGCTGAAATTAATGGAAATTAATGGGAAAAAAAAAGGAGATGATGTATGCAAACAGTATGGGAAACGTTTTAGTGGCTCTTGCAGTGAGGAAAAAAACGATTCTTCTTTTCCAAAGGGAGAAATGTTTCTGGAGAATTTACATTGTCATCTGGCACTTTCCAGCACTAAACTAAACTAAACCTCAGTTTGAAAAATCAAACCCTCTTATGCACATACCTTCTTATGTGTTTTCTCACAGTCTCTGTGTTTTTCTTACCAGCTCTGTTGACTGAATGCTATCTATATATTAGCTGTAATGCGCTAGTATCAAAGCCCAGCTCTGGCTTGTACTGTGAAGAGGAAGAGATAATATCTACTGAGCTGTTATTAAAGAAATTTTCAACATCTGCAGCACAGCTCTGGCAGAATGTTGCCCTCATGGCCAGGTAAATGGGATATATCTCATCAAAACCTGTCTTGTTAGGATTTTGGTACACTGTGCAGCATAGGCAGGGAGGCAGCAGATTCATTTTTGGCAGGTAATGCTGCGGCAGTCTTAAGGCAACCAAGATTCCATCTAGCTCTTCTCTTCTCCAGTGACCCCTGTCCCTTCAGAATGGGGCAGGGAAAGATGAATCCCCTTCTCCTGGGCTTCTCTGGCCCAACCTAGGAATCCCCCCTCATAAGGTTAGAGAGGTGGGTGTTCAGTGCTCACCTGCTGCTGACCTGTTTAAAAGTGCTGCTAAAGGAAACTGGGTTTAGTAGGTTTTTTTTTCCATTTGTCTTTGGTCTTGGAGAACAATTGTTTGTCAGTCCCTTTGAGCCAGCATTCCCTGCAAGAGGAAACTGTTGAAAGAGAGACAACAACATCTGCTTTTTTCAGCCTACTCCCACAGCTGCATTTTTTTGCATTTATTGCTTATATCAGAGGCTGTCACCTTAAGGTATGGTACCTTCAACTATAAAAGCTGCTCCAGCTGGGTTCTTGGCACTATGCCAGAATTCCCTCAGATTCCCTTCTATGACGTTTTGATTTGTATCTTCTCAAAAAAACTTCTTTCAGCAACAATTATGTGTTGTTAATACACATGCAGTAGCTGATCCAACACAACTTTCCTATTTTTTTATCCCAGTGCTGCCAAATTATCTGCAGGTACAGTGTGTCCTCTGGAAAGGTACTGAACCCTGCTTGGCACTAGTGAAATCCACCCTGCTAAATGCAGGGTGCTAAATACAATGTTCTTCCTCCAATCCTATCTTCTACAGTGCCTGCAGCCATCCCTTTCAGCTTCATGCCATCTGAGGACACTTTCCAACCCCCATATCGGTACTGAGGGTGGGGAACAGGGCTGGACCCATGACTTCCTTTCAGAGGAGGATGGTCACTGATGTTAGTACCACAGGTAAGATTCAGCCTCATTAGGGCATTTTCACTGCTGCATGTGAATCCCATCCTGAGCTTCAACTGAAGTGGAGAGTATCTATCTGGATGTGGTTCAGGAGAGGAGCTGTCTGGAAGAGTGATACAGAAATACATGGGTCTTTTAATATTAGCAGTTGCATGAAACCATGAGTGAAAACACCAGTTATCCTGTTTTATCTATTGCCAATTTCCATCAGGGATAAAGCTGAGAGCATGGTAGAAAGAAGAGGAAAATAGTACAGTACTTGTGTTGGAATATAAGTGAAGTGTGGGAGTAAAAAGTAAGAGCTTATCCTACAGGGACATTAGCTGTGACTCTGCAGTGCCTCAGCAAACACAGGGCTGGAGAGCAGAGCCCAGTGTGTCCAAACTTGTGGGCTACTGGCAGTAGTTTGCTACAAATACTTTCTGTGGCTCATTTGGTTTTCCTAGCTCTTCATAGCAGGTATCCAAATGCAGAGGTGGTGACTGAATGCAGGAGTAATAAATCATGTTTCTTTTGGCTGGCTGAGTGTAATCTGGGTATTTGGCTTCTGGTGCAGCTACTGCTATATAGGAACTCAAGATGAAGTGTTTTTATAATTGTTAAAGTTAATTGTTTCAGGAAATCCTGTCTGTGTAAAAGACTTAAAATAGAAGAACTTGTGTCATAAGAAGTTAGAGTGGCTGTTAGACATCTGTGTATGTGTCAAGTACTAGCTCTAATATGAAATGTACAGATAAGATCTTCACCCAGGCCTTAGAGAAAAAGGAAAAATTGCCCTTTGAACATTAATAACAACAACAGCAAAATTAGGCATTGAAGTAAAAATAAAGATACAAAGAAGGCAGATGAGTAGATCTGAAAATTCACAAGGCAAGTGCCTTGCTATATAATCTGGAGAAATAAAGCAATGCACTATAAAGACACCTGGGATATATTAACTGTTTCCTGAGACCATGGGCAAACCAAGTGATGATCAGAAAATGAAGTGCAGGAGCATTGATTTCCAGATCTGTGGTCTCCTCACCATGTCACTGCTGGTGTGGTTCACCAAGCCTGCTTTTTCAGAAGGAATTGGCACATTCTGGAAGCTGCTGAAGCTGCGCTTAAGACATTTCAATCCTTTTCAGGGAAGCAGGGACTTGTCCTCCATGCTGACCTGTGACCTGGCTGCCGGGGCCTTGCTGAGAGCTAGTGAATAGCAGACAGGGATGAGATGGAGTAATTATGGCGGGTGAATGGGGAAAATAAAGATGGACCTCTTTCTTTCTTTTATCTTAAATAGAGGAGCTAATTTAGGGAACCTTTCTAACAAAAGCTCACAGTGATCCAAATCCTTCCCCCTTTGACTCAGTGGGGACAAAGCCAGGCTCCGAAGCAATAGGTTAGATGGACACTTAAGAGACGCCGGGTGATGAGTGCGGGTGGATTCTGGCGGTGCCGGCACGGGCCTTGGAAGCTCTGCTGGGGGCTCAGGGTGACCCCAGAAGCCCTGTGGCTCTTGGGACCTGCCAGAATCTCTCTGTAGCCAGAGGAAACCAATTGAAAGAGACTCTTGACCTTCTTTATTCTTCCATCAGCCCTTTCTTCTTGTATCCTGTCACTTCACTTATGCTTTGTGCTGGTAGTGTTCCGGGAAATGGATGATTTTGTTTTGATTTCGAATGAGTATAGCATGTCCCTGTGTGACTTATGAGGGTGACAAGGTTTTTCTAGCAACTGCTCATAGCTCTTAGCTGCAAGAGCTAATAAATGCCTGGTGCTACTTAAGGGCTCAAGATCTGTGCTGATCGGTGTGTTTTCTTTTATTATCTTCCCTGTTCCTGTTGTGTCTACGCCTTGCTGTAGTGCTTCAAATCCATGTAACCATGAAAAAAGAGGCAGATAGGCTTTTTTCTCTAAAAAATTTTGCCTGGAAATCAGTTCTAATTCCTGCCTTGGAAAGCCCTGTCAATGATGTTGAATTGAAAAACTTCTTGTGTTTGTAGAGAAAAATACCTGTTTAAATCTCAGAGATAGGTCAGCCTATTGTCATTCCCAGCCCCAAAAACTTACCAGCTGCCAGAATGCTCAGAAAATGTGATCTTGCAGCCAAATTGCAAAGATCCCTAGGCCTACCTTTGCTACGTTGTCAACTTGAACAGCAGGAAATTGTGAGCAGACAAAGTAAGAGAGGTTTTACATCACTACCTGTACAGATGCTGCTATATGGTCTAGCAGCTGGATTTTCAGCCCCTCCTTTGCTGTTTTCTGGAATCTGTGTGAGGTTTTAGGAATAAGTTTTTACCTTCCTCTTTGCAATGTATGGCCTTCAGCCAGCTGGGCTATGGCGAGCTCTTATGTAGAGTGCAACGGCCAGAGGAGCAGTGTTCTGCAGAGGTGGCTGTTTCCCAGTTGTACTGGCTCAAGGTGAAATATTCTTAGCCTCCCTTGGCTTTGGGCAGTGTGGTGGGCTGACCCTAGCTAGACATCAGGTGCCCACCAAAGCTGCTCTCTCACTCAATTCCTGAGCGGGACAGGGGAGGGAGAATGTAATGAAATGCTTGTGGTTCAAGATAAGGACAGGGAGAGATCACTCACCAGTCACTGTCATAGGCAAAACAGACTACACTTGGGGAAATTAGTGTAATTTATTGCCAATCAAATCAGAATAGGTTCATGAGAAATAAAACCAAATCCTAAAAACACCTTCCCCCCACCCCTTTTTCTGGGCTTAATTTTTTTCCCAAAATCCCTATGTCTTCCCCACCAGTGGCACAGGGGGATGGGGAATGGGGATTGTGGTCAGTTCATCACAGGTTGTTTCTGCTGCTCCTTCCTCCTCAGGGGGAGGAATCCTCACACTCTTCCCCTGCTCCAGCATGGGTCTCTCCCACAGAAGAGAGCCCTTCATAAACTTCTCCAGTGAAATGGGCTGTTCCCACAGGCTGCAGTTTTTCATTAACTGCTCCACTGTGCACCCCTCCATGGCATGCAAAGTTCAGGAACAGACTGTTCCAGCCTGGGTCCCTCATGATGTCACAACCTGCTCCAGAGTTGGCTCCTCTCTCCACAGGGCCACAGGTCCTGCCAGAAGCCTGCTCCAGTGTGGGCTTCTCACAGGGTCACAGCCTCCCTGGGAAACCCACCTGCTTTGGCATGGGGTCCTCCATGAGCTGCAGGTGGATCTCTGCTCCACCACGGACCTCCTGTAAGGACACAGCCTGCCTCACCATGGTCTTCACCATGGGCTGCAGGTGAATCTCCAGTGCCTGGAGCACCTCCTCCTCCTCCTTCTTCACTGACCTTGGTGTCTGCAGGGCTGCTTCTCTCTCATATTCTCTCTCCAACTGTGATTTTGAAGGGTATTTTTCCCCTTAAATCTATTATCCCAGAGGTGCAACCATCATCACTGGTGGGCTCAGCCTTGGCCAGTGGCAGGCCTGTCTTGGAGCTGCCTGGCATTGGCTCTGTCAGTCATGGGGGAAGCTTCCAGCAGCTCCTCACAGAAGCCACCCTTGTAAACTGCCCCCTCACCAGTCCCAATCTAAACCTTGCCACGCAAACCCAACAACGGCAGGGGAAAAAGGCTGTAGATTTTAGTATTCAGGTCAACTCAGAGCTATCACTTCTTCTTGAGCCATTTGGAGAAGCAACTGCAGTCCCTGGTCTGAAAATGGAGCATTACTGAAACAGATGGAAGGGGACTTGAGCCTATTGCTGCTCCTTGAAGCCTCCTGATAGGCTGTACTCAAACTCTGGGAGCTGCCAGTAATCCTGTATTTTCCGTATTCTTGGGTCAGAGGGGCGAGAAAACCTTGCCCTCTTTTTTTCTTTCTTTCCTTCTCTTTTTTTTT
>VYXB01010645.1:127467-226839 GCA_013397135.1 Pachyramphus minor
TTTTTTTTTTTTTTAATCACCTGGTGCTGAAACCATATGTCTGTTCCTGCAGCTCTTTTTACTTTAATTCCCCTTGGCTTTCACTGACAGAGACACAGATCATAGGGCTTGGGGACTGCTGGACTGGTGCTTGTGCCTGTCCCCCTTCACCCTCCCACACTGTGGCTGCCGAGTAGAGACTCTCTGTGGGGGCAGCCTCTGCTCCTCTCTGTGCAGCTTTGTGCAAGACAGCTGCTTTTCAGAAACTCTCAGGCTTGAAACTCCAAAGAAGTTACGGTTCAGCAGGCTTGACTGTGACTTTTTGTCACAGCTGTCAGTGTAGGTCAAGGAGAGATGAAAGAAATGGGGACTGAATGGAAAGGAACTTGCTGTGCTTCAAGCCCCCACCCTTGCTGTGCTGCCTTGGGGGAGAAACGGCATTTATGCTTTCTTTCATAGGCAGCTCCCAAAATACTTCCAAATTTACTTATACATTATTCTAGTATTCTACTCATTTTTCTAGTTGCCTGAAACATTTTGGATGCTCAAACTGAAGTGGTTTTGGTTGTTAGTTTTTTTTAAATTATTATTTTGTTTGGTTTGGTTTTGGTGGGGTGTTTTTGACTAATTGTTTTAAAGAACCTAGTGCATGATAATCCAGCACATTTCTAAAAGGGAGAGAAGACAAAAGAACTATTTTCTAGGATATAGGATACTGACGACCAAGACTGTGGCAGTGCAACAAGGCTGATTTTAAAGCTAAAGCCGATATGCTATTCCAGAATAAAGAAGAATTCTGAAGGAGGCAAGTAGCGAGTTTCTCAAAATTGTGATGAGGAGGTAACTCCACATCAAAAAACCAAAAACCAAAACCTCCAACACCACACCCCCCTCCTCAAACATGTGTTGTCTATCATTTTAAAAAGAAAAAAAAAAAAGAGGGTTGAATTTTCATACTGCTGCACAGAGGACTTTTTACTATAGTGGACAAAGAGCTGGAAGTTGAGGCCAGTGGAACTGGAAATGAGGCACTACTTGTTAGCAGCAAGTGATTAAAACCAGCTGCCATGGAGCAGAGCATCTCTTATTTTCTCAAAAGCAGTCAAGCCTGAGCTTGAAGCCCAAGCGGAAAATATGCTCTAAACCACCCAAGCAAACATGGCTCCAGTTAAAGCTGAGTGCTAAAATTCAATGCCATAGTAACTGCACTGAATTTAATTGCCTGTGCCATGCAGCAGGTCAAACTAGATAAACCAACTGGTACTTTCTTGCTTTGAATTCCCGATTATTTGGAAATAAATGAGTTGTAAGCATCCAAACCTGGTGGATACCTAAGCTCAGTACTTGTTATTCTTTCTGCCTAGTCCACCTTCTCCTGGCTGGTACAGCAGGAGTAACACTACCAGTCCATCTTTGTTGTTTTTTGAACTGTTTGGCTGCTCCAGCTCTGAGTATCTAGGCTAAATGTTGCACAGCAAGTAATGCCTGGGGCCAAATACTGAACAGTCAGCAAACAAAAATCGACCAGCTGCATGTTAACTGAGCATCAGCAGCATGAAAAGGTGCCTGGGGCTTGATGGCAACTCTTCTGCAATCACACAGTGGGCAATGCTTGTAGAAAAATAATAACTGGTGCAGAGTAGCCTGCTCTTACAGGGACTGGCTGTCCTGGAGGTTAACAGCATTGCAGGCAGCAGATGACACTGGGAACAGCAGAATGCTTTGCTGAAAAGGTGTTTACACTAATTAATGAGGGCATCACCTAGATTATACTTGTCAAGAAGAGAAGGACATCCGCAGAATGAACACCATCCTCTCCACCACAGAGTGTCTTCCTATGCAACCATACAGGAAATGAGAGTGCTAATTATGTAAACAACTTGAAAGTATGCAAACTCATTTGCATCTGGGATATTATTTATTATCAGGGAAAAGTGGACTCGTGTGGAGGGAGAGAGATAGGTATGGAGTCTTTCATAAATTATGAGTAATTTTGAAACGACTGGTTTGTGTAAACAGCTCCTGGTTCCAACAGATTGCAAAAAAAAAAAAACAAACCAAAAAGCAATTCTTTAAAAAACAGCTGCATTTGCTGTGGCACTTAGGGTTACAGAAAGGTTGGAAGTAGCTTGGGAGCATGCATCACAAGACCCTGAAAATGAACATGCTGCTTTTATTGTTATTTCAAAAGGCCGCTGTGATTTTGATGTTACTCTGTTGACTCCTTTGGAAGTTTCAACCCAAAGATTTCCTCTTATTGGCATGAATCAATGTCGTTGTTAACGCCATATGGCAGCGGTAACTTCTCTGCAAGGTTAGGAAGGGAGGCCTTGGCTTGCAGCAGTGGATTTAGACACTGCTGCTGATCTGCCTTTGCCTAATGCACAAGACAATACTTCCTGGCTATAATATGAAGACAGTATTCGGAACTGTCCGGGGGAAGCTGCTGAAAGGATAAAGACTGCTGACTTCTAGTGGCTCTGGGAGGGAGGTTTGCACATCTGGGAGACGAGGTGGGAAGAACTAGATGTTGCTGCTCTTTCAGGTGCTTCGGTTTCAGTCAGCATTAGGCATTGGTGGAGAGGAGGTTTCTCCACTTCACTTGTACCAAGGGCTTCTTACATCTAAGCATGGCCAGAGCTGCTCACTGCTCCCGAGGTGGTTTGCTCCTGCCTATGCCATCTCATAGGGGGCTCCACCAATGGGATGGTGGCATGTATAAGGTGTCCCTTCTCACTCCCTGAAACACCGGGGTCAGGCCAGCCTGGAGCACACGTAACAACATTTTGTGAACTGTGTTCTTCAGAGAACACACTCCTCAGATGTTTTAAGGAAAGCCTCATTGCTCGTGACTGATCCAAGAAGCGGGACACGTGGGATCTTAGTCAAGAGAACTGAGTTACCTCTTCCACATTCCAGGAAAGTGACGAAACCATTTGGCTACAGGTTGGGAGGGGGTGCAGACATGACTGGGTGTGACTGGACACATCTTCACAGCTCACTCTTTTTTGAGGCCATGAATTAAGAGCGATGAGGTGAGGGGAAGTAAATGGAAGTGTTTTATGACTAGAAGAGTAGTAGATGGTAACTCTTTCATGCAGGTGTTTGTACAAATACAAAAAAAATATTTTCTGCCCTGTATTTAGCAGAGACTATTAAATTTTGCTATTAATCACCTACATGTGTAGAAACGGAAGCAGCGAAGCTGGCATACACAAGCCCTTAAATATTTTAATACAGAATGATGAGTTATTGCTAACCAACTAATACACTTTATGTAATTTAGAGAAGGAATTTCCAGATAATAAAAAATGACAGCACTTTCCTTTCTAAAAAAGAAACACCAATTCATTTTAAATTAGCATGAAATAGGTATGTACAAGCTCACAGATTATAGAAGAAGTAATTAAGATGGGATAAGGCTTAAAACACCAAAAGCTTTTCATCCCAGAGAACAACCCAAATGTCTGATAACTTCAATGACCAGTGTATTCTCACAGTAACAAAAAGCTATTATTTTGCAGTTTAATTTCAATAGCTGAATAGCATCTGGGGTGCAAATTGCTGCAGCACTGTTAGTATGATTCAGGTATGCGTTAATCATTTATTCCTCCCTCCTCCCAACAATAGCTTATATAACTATCTTTTCTGAAGGTAATATCCCAAAACTAAGTGAGCATAGGTGCAAATGAAAACTGCCCAGTGGCTGTGCAGTGCATTTTTACTGTGCAAATAAAGCAAATCTCAAAGGCTCATTGTAAATGCCAATGTTATATGTTTTATTTTTAATCAAGTAAATCTTTTAAACCTCACAATATCCATGACTGACAGGAAAAAAAAGACATTAGGCATGAAATGAGAATATAAAATACATGATATGTAGAAAGGCAATCAGTGCTTTAGTCCCTCAAGACAGTAAACAGGTGAAATGACCTTCAAAACTTCAACTCGCGGTCTTTTTCTTAAAACACAAAATTCAAGTGATTTTTCTTTTATTTCACCTTGTAAACAACATACAAGTCAAAATGGACAATGAGGTAATCTACACTACAGAAGATAATTTAAAAACACTAGATAAGACACAGTATTAAAGACATAGAAATCAGTGTTCACTTTGGTCTCTAGTATGGTTATTGTTATTATTACCACAAGCAACACATACTAGTTTAAGCCAGTCTGGTGATGTTTGTCAGACAGTTGTTGCTTAACTTAGTAATTCAAGAGGTAGTCAAAACCATTATCCTTTGTAAAGATGGTTGCTCATGCATTTCATTCAATGACAATGGTAGCAAATACCTTGCTACTCTTCAACATTCTCAGAAAAACACTGCCACAGCTGTTAATATACAGCTCCGATTTATACAGAAAAAAAGAAGCATGTGTTCATAGATCAACCTCTACAATTTTAACAGGGGTAACACAACCACTGGATCTTAAAGAAGAGGCTGTTGATATACTAAGCAAAATAAGACCGATGCATTTAACAAGGCTCTGCTTGTTCCTAAAGCAATACCTCGAATCTCATTAAGACTTCTAGAAAATTAAAATCAGTGCATCTGCACATGTACATTTCTTCCCAATTACTTTTATATCTAACACCAGGGAATACATATATATTTTTTATGATAAACATTTCTTACAGATAAATTAATTAAATTAAATTTAAGACTCAATGAGATTTCCCATGTTCTTTTATAATTCTTCTTACAAAGAATGTTACAAGATCTATAAGCACTTTTTTTTTTATGGGGCTCTATTAACAAAACTAAGTATGACCAATAAGGAACTCCAGGATAACACTGGTGCAGAATAAAACAGCTGAAAAAGGTGGCCTGCAAAGGGAAGCTGTAGGATCCAAATGTGGTGTTTGGCACTCCCTGAAAGCTGGCTAAAAGCAAAATATTGCAAATGGTATTACAATGCCAGATCTACCATTAACTGCAGCAAAAAGTTATTTGGCTCTTCCTCCAAATACAAGTCTTCCTCAAGGCCTAACTTTTGTAGCATGTAACAAAATACTGTGACCTCTCCTTGAGGAAGAGTAAAAAATACCTCACAGTGTCTCTTACGATTAAATCAAGTATTTTGGGGTGGGGAAACGGGAGGGAGAGAGATTCTTGCTCCAGGTTTAACCTTATCTCCACTATTGTTAGGAGAAAAATACATCTCTCTAGGCAGATATTTGAACTATTTCTACTCTAATGAGTTTTATTGTGAAGTATTCTGGCAAGGACAAGCTGGTGAATAGGGGGAAATCGAGCCTGAGCAAACACTGCAGAATATTAATTTTGTCCTTAGACATGAAGGAAGAATCCCAAACTCAGTCTGTTCCTCCTTGTTTAAAAGGTTCTTTGCTTATTTGGAGCAGCCTACTGAAGGAGTATAACTAGATTTTTTCCTACTGCAGCCCAGTGCTAAGTAGTTCCCTGCTGCAGCTTGTGCTGCTATATATTTAAGTTACACATGTATATTTTTGTCTCTTCTGGAGCTATATTTATTTTTGTGAACAGTGCCCGTAATCCTCTAGATAGAAAAATAAAAACTGTCAAAGAAATGTTTGGAAACGTCTCATAATTTCAAATGGATGCTTTATCTTAAACAAGTATTTGCCATAATGTCTGCAGTGGTGAATGAACAGTTACATATTCAGTACAGATAAAAAGTATGTACCATAGATCAACAGACACCTTTAAGGCTAGAGCAGCACAAAGGTGTGTTTATGCAGTAAATATGAGGTAGCCTTTTGCTGTAAACAGAAAAATAATTTTATTGTCACCTATGTAAATAAAGTAGGTTTGATGTTTCTGTGTTTTTATTCTTCCCCCTCCACCCCTCCATCCTACATCCCTCCCCTCCTAGAAAAGCTAAGCACCAGTAACTCCGACTGGAAGTCAGTGGGAGCTGTGGTTGCCCAGCATATCTGAAAACTCAGACCCTGTGAATGTCAAGACACAGATGCTCACATAAACAACCAGTACAGAAATACCAGAAATATCATTTCACAGGAACTTACAATACAAAATGCTGAGATCTGATTATCAGAAACGTAGGTCTATGTCAACTCAGAGGTAGTTACTAATATCAGTACATAATACTTATATAGAGATAAAAAAGTATAAGACTATTTGGTTTGTTCTGAGTAAGCAGGTCTGTAGACTATTCTGTAAAGAAAAAACAACATTACATGGTATATTCCCTGAGCAAAGTTCTTTGTCCTGAGTATGTTATGTAACAGTGATAACATTCTAATATATAAAAATAAAACCTCAAGCTTTCAACAATAAGATAGGGTTTGGTATGTGCTCTTAGTAGTTCAGTCTGACTTTGGTGCACACCGTGATTTTAGACAGCACCAATAACAATCTGCATGTTGAAAATATTTCCTTATCTCAGCTCTGAACTTCTTACATATAAACAGGGAATGACCATTTTTCAAATCCTCAACTGCCTATTTCTATAAGGAACTTTGGTTTAGAATTTCAAAGTGACTTAAGTTTTGCATCTTTGCTGTTTAACCTGTTTTTTACACCAACTAGAAGGTTAAGCAACGCCACTTTGATTTGTCTACATAATTTAAATAAGTTTACTATCCTTACATAAGGCAAGGAAGTTCTCTATAGATATATCACATTCAATATCGTCAAAGGTAAGCTTTGCATTAGCATACTGAGAACTTCAGTATAAACCTCAAGATTCTCACAAACACTGGCAAGGAATTCACACAAAATAATTCTCTTGAAATTGTGCCCTTCACTGAGGCGTTTGATTACTACCTCTTTACTGAAGCAGCAGCAGCACCAGTAAAAGTCTCATCTGGCAGGACAAGTGGGAAGGGGAAGGCCATGTAATGAGCCAGCTGCATACCTGTTGTAACCATCGGCTGCAAAAGAGTTACCACGGGTGGGACTTTGGCTCACTGTAGCCTTTCATGCAGGCTGTTTCTTTAGTTTGATTATCCGAGCTTAAACCTACCCGACACTTTCAAGCTTTAACAGCCTGTGTTTATTGCCAATGTTAAGGATTATACAGGTTTCTCTAATTAACTTACATCCACAATGGGATTTGTCAGAGTACGTTATCTTACGTATGACTTGGTAATTCAGAAGTTACAAATGGAAAGCGACTTGAAGTTTTGATAGGCTCCAACTCTATTAACCCCGAGGAAGGCCTGCAGCCCAGGGAGTCTCACTCTGAGGCCACCAATCTTTCTCCTCCTTAACACAGAAGTGTGTGGTCCTAGTGCACTGTGAACAAAGGCTGGTCAACAACAGCCTCCAGTTCATAAGCAGATGATGCCCAGGGCTTCTGGAAAATTTGCAGGTCCCTTCGCTCAGGCTGGTCTGCACACATGCTGTATCATCAGCAAAGGAGGCTGACCAAGCAACCCCAAACATCCTGATCTAAGTACCCATCAACCTTTCTTCTTAAGAAACTATTTAGCCCAGGATCTCACTAACTTTGCATTTTGTTTTCTTTAAAACCCAAACAGACAACAAAACCAAAAATCCCCACGGAGTTCTCTCCATGGCATTTTGACAGAAAACAAGGGGGAAGACCCTGCAAATTGAGGAGTACTACGTGGGACCAAGAGAAATTGCTGCTGCTGCTGCTACTACTGACACCAAAGTCCCCTAAATGTTCACAGAATACAAAGGGCTAAATAGGATGGTATCCTGATACCATTCAAAAGGGTCTGTTTGGTAACAACTTATACATTCTCTCCTACGCAACAGACATCTAAATTACAGTTACAACCATACCAATTTAACAAAATGTTTTGAGAAACCAGCACAGAAACTACACATTCATTGTCTCTTCTGGAGCTTATTTAAACCTCTCAGCAACAAAGGGTGGTGGCAATGAGAGCTATGTTGAGTCATGACACTGCCCTGCACTAGCATGGGGAGAGGTGTTGATGCTTTGTAGAGATAAAAAGAAAATAACTCAAATTGATGGCATGGGGGATGTCTTAGTATCTTTAGTACCATATGGCAGCTTTAAAATATGAAAGTATCCTTTCATTCACAAGAGAAGTAACAGTCTTGATCTCAGTTCTGGGTGTGGTTTATCACATTTGGTTTATTTCTGAGTGAGTTTTTTGGGTTTTCTTGTTTGTTTTTTGAACATGTTTGGAAACAGGTTCTAGGAATGAGTTCAGGAACCTTTGTGGATACTGTGCCTATTGCTTCACAGTTATGTCTTGTGGGAGTTGGAGAATGGTCTAATGGAAAAATATATATTTATAGATAGGTACACATACACACACGCACATGCACACTCATACACACATACAGACAGTAAAACATAATGCACCCTGCTCATATGTATTTTGCTTGGAGTGATTTGTCTATTAAAGAAAAAAAAAATATTCACAGTTCCTCAACAGTAGTTAAAATTCCAGGTCAGCTACCGATAATGTAATTATTTCCCCTGTACTTGCATGAGGTAGACATCCCAAGAGGGTAAAGAAAATGGAACATTATGACAAATGCATTAAGTTTTTTTCCGTTTCTGAACAGAAGGCCCCTTTCTGTTTGGTTCTTCAGGCGATGCAGACAACTTACTTGACGAAGCTTCCTGTGGTGACCTGCCCGAGCGCTCCAAGACCTCCAACCTGCCTTCCTGAGAGTACGATGGAGACGAGTAGCCGTGTATTCCTCCCCCTTCTCTCAGGAAGGCAGAAGTGGAAGGCTGAGGTTCAGCTTCGTGTCTTCCCTGAGAACTAGTGGGCTGCTGCAAGACAGTTTTATGGGGGCAGTTAGCCACCATGTGCATGATGCTCTGACAGTAATGGCACTTCTTTGGCTGCGGAGGTAGACTACATTCTTTAGCGTGGTGGTCGAGGCCACCACAGTTGTAGCATCTAAAATCAAAGAAAGAAAGAGAGAGAGTTACGCAACGCAGGGTCAAACGAGAAGGTTTTCTACGCGGTTTTCTACGCGCAGGCCCCCGGCCCCACTAGAGGGCACCAGATCTCCAGCCATCGCCGCCCCACTGCCTCCGCTCGCCGCGGTCCTTGCGGCAGCGGGAGCAGGCGAACTCGGCGTTCCAGCGCTGCCGGAGCGCTCCGAACGCCGCGGGGCGCGGAGCGGCGGCCCCAGCGCCGGCCCCGCTGCCAGGCCGGGCCACAGCCAAACGCGCCGCGCGGACATGCTCGGGCTCCCGATGGACACGGCGCTTCCGGACAGGGAAACCCACACTGGAGGAGGGCCGTGGTGCCCTGCCACGAGCACGGCTCTGGCTCTGGCTCTGTCCGAGGGCCCGGCACTTCGCCTCCTCTGGCTCAGCCACGGCGCGGCCAGGCGAGGCCCTGGGCCAAACCTTTACAGTCGGGGGCAGGGGGTCTGTAATGGCATTTACGGTTTCAATTCAAAACAAAATCAGTAAAGCCCTGGCAAGAGTCATAAAACACGGTTTGCTTGTTTTCTCTCAAAACTCCCAAGCCACACGGCTGTGACCCAGGGTGCCAACTTGCCAGGGGATGCACTCCCCAGGAGCCGAGGGGTGCAGAGCCTCCTTCAGCTACACTTCTCAAACATGGCTGAAAACCACAAAGGCTCTTCTATTAACCTTGTTACCCACGGGAGTCCTGAAGAAATCTCCAGCAATTCCTTATTGAATCCTTTGTAACACGCACCAGGAACGCTAGTTATTGGATTACATTATTCTAACACAAGATACAAAGAAATAATTACACGCCTTTGGCATGGTGACCTTATGTGCACCACTGAGCTTTCTATTTTGGCTATTTTTGTATGGTTTCTGTTTCTTTGTTTTATAAAACTTGCACTGAATGCATAACGTTTGAGTTATAATAATCTAACATGCTACTGGAAAGAACTAAACCAATTTTTTTAATTTTTTTTGCTTTCCCTGCTCCACCAACTAATTAAAAAAAAACCCGACTGCACAAATATTTAGGCTGTGGATTCAATTTAAGGATTAAAAAAAAGACTGTAACTATAACTAACTATATGTACAAAATAATGCAACATGTTCTGGCTCCAGCCCACATAAAAATATTTCAAATTTTCAGATTCCTGGCAAGTTACAAGGCACTGTTTAACTATTTCACCTAGTATGTCGTGGTCACTACTAGTTAATCCAAAATCAAGAAGTTTAGTCCACGCAAAGCTGTATGTACAGCCAGAGTCTCACCTACTGAACTTTACCTTGCAAAGAAATGCTATTGATAAAACCTTCATGATTTTAAAAAGACCGCAAAATGGTTGTTAACATTTGCAAATCCACTCCAAGAAACAATCCCTCGTGAGTCCCTCATCATATCTTGTCATCACTAGTAGCAAGATACCAACTGTATCTTTATTTCCACAGACAAATGAAAATACAGCACAAGTTGCTCACAGCATGCTGCACGCTGTTGTGTCCTACAAGACTGATCTATAATTTAAACAGGTTAAATGACGAATAGAACTTCATTACCCTTTCAGAAATTACTGTAATTGCACTGCTGTATCTTCCCTAAAATGAGTAAGAAACACAAAACAAGAAACCAAATCCAGTACAAAGAACTCTGCACTTCTACAACGTCAATAACATGATTTTAGGTGAACTGGTTCCATGTCACCATTGCACTCAAGTTTGATGTGATTTTTCAATGGAATGTGAAGACTACTCTGTGTGCATATACTACAGACTAACCCACTAAGAGACACACAATATAAAGCTCCCCTTGAATCACAAAGAAAATAGCATGTACAAGCCCCATTATCACTTAGTATTGATTTCCCTAGCATAGGAAGGGAAATGACATGCTAAATATGTTGTAAAATACAAGCATACTGATCCAAGACCAAAACAGCAAGCTTTTCTCTCCTATAGTTAAAAAAGTAATTTGCAAGTTATTAAACAATATCCATCTGACTACTTTCCCCCAAATCATTGCAGGTATTTTCAGTGAGGTAACCCACACTTAACAGTAGCATTGAGTCTTCTCAACTAGCATTCTACTATGTTTTCACTACGAGCTTTTGAAACACCTTCTGGATAAAATAATAAGGAAGTAAGTAAAACTTGCCATAAGAGAAACAAAAGAAAACCTCCAACAAAAAAAAATGTGTTTTACTTTCTCCCCCTCCAATAAATACATCCAAGAATTCAAAAATGTAGTACTGATTGTAATTTAGGTGATATTACAGAATGATGTTTATTATTATCTTTGTCACTGGTTTCTAGCAGTGTATTTGTTCCTGGGATAAGGATAGTATAATATGGTATAACATAGGAGTGTGTAGACATTCTGGAAATCATGTATTTTTCCTTAATTCAGAATATTTTATAGCTGTGAATGCATTTCCACTTTCTGTTCCCTCTTAATATCACATGTATTTAGAATGGTTTAAAAAAGGAAAAGTTTGAAAATATGTTAAAGGGCCTCAATAGCAGGGTAGGCAGTACCCACAGACATCACAATTTAATCAGTCACTATGGTATGCACTGTGTTATCCAATTCAGTGAACCATTTCGCCTCACCAATTGACCAAGAACCTGCTGTCAGAGCCCCTGCTTTCACTCAAGAGGCCTCCACCACCTTGCATAAATATATATATACCAATACATTCTATTTGCAAAATACTGTAATCCCCTGTATTTATTCAAATCACCACTAAAATGCTACTATAAAAGAAAACTCTATCTGAAGAAGTTGTGATTGAACTACGATCTGGCTTTTTGGGGATGTTTTTTGCTACCAAACATCTAAAGCATCTGGCTAAAGTGTCACATTAGAATATATATGTGCCAGCCAGGGGGTGCCTGGACTTAAACAGGAGGGTGGTATTTATTCAGTTTTTTTAACTGTTTATTCATTCCTTGTCAATCACTCTTACCAGGAGAACAGATCACACCTCGCTCTGAAATGCCTTCCCTTTCAAGGGATTTACACCAAAATGGAAGTGGTCAGACACCTCAGGGCTTACAAATGATACCACATGGCATCATCCACATGCATTAAGGTATGGTATTAACCCTTTTGTCCCAAACACTTCAGCTCTTTGCTCCTCTCTGCTGCATGTACTTATGTTACAACATAATGAAACCTGATACCACATCATATGCACATAGGAGCTTATACATTCACATCTCTATATACATAAATATATAGAACAACATACAAACTGACTCCTGCTAAGAAAACTAGTGAATTTTCATTTGACAGTGTTCTTAGAAACTCTAGGCTAGTACAACCATAGCAAGTATTTCTTCACTTCAGAAGTACCACAGAAATAATGTATGTTAGCTTAAATACAACATAGAAGTTTATATGTAAATTACATCATGAGATGAATTAAACACAAAAAGCCCTTAAAAGTGCAATTATAATAGAAGCAACTCTTACAAAGAAGCAAAAGCAAGAAGGATTTGTTAAAATACGACTGTCTTTCTCACAGTAGGCTTCCATGATTTACTAGGTAGCTTCAGGCTCAAAAAAATAATGAGATGGCAATTATCCTAACGGGGAATCCTTTCTTCACTACAGCACTGACAGGAAGGTGAATCAGGATGATTTTTTTATATAAAAAAGATGAACATTTTAATAAAGGAACCTGTCTAGCATTGTATTTCAGTACTCTCAAAAAACCTGCAACATTAATACCTACTAACTAAGAAAGAAGAGAGCATGTAACAAGGTTAAAAAACGCTCCTAAATTCTCTTTCATTATGGATTTGTGATTGCTTAGAACTACACATGTTAAAGGAAACATGATCAAGCAAAAAGTACAGATTTCAACATAAGCTATGTTGTATTAATTGCAATAACCTGATGACAGAAAATCATTAGAAGTACTCAATTTCACAACCAAATGCAAATGCAAAATAAAATACTCTCTAGTTTTCAGGGTTTTTCCCTGTCCCAGCACTCAACTCCTACCTAGGAAGCAAAGCCCAGCCCCAGACGTTTTTAAACAACAATACCTCCAACCTTGCAAATATGTTCACCACATTAACTTATCAGCTCAGCTGAGCTAAGCAGTAGGTAGGGCAAACACAACTGCTTGCTTCTTTGACCTGTTTTATATTATAGTAATAATAACAACAACAATAAACATAATAATTATTAATATAATTATAATTTAAATGATAATCCAATAAATATGACAAGTAGAGAATAATATGTGTGGCTCCACACTATTATCTGTTGAGAGAAAAAGCTTTAAAATTACCTGGATGACTCATTTGGGGGTGGGGGAGAGGGGAATGAAGGGTTAACATCTAATAGGGATAAGAAAGGGAGGAAAGGGGGATAGTCAGAGGAAGACTAAAATAAATCATCAGGATATACCCCACACCAATTCCCATTCTGTTTTTCCTTTCTGAATGTTACCAGACAACAACAAAAAAAAAGCTTCTTGGCTAACAATACTCCACCTAGCAACATTAATGCCTTGAAAAATGGCACATGTGCATGTGAGATGCTGTTACAAGACAGTGAATGCCAACTATGCAGTTAAGCATAAAGGAAATGTTTAAACTTGTACTTATATGTGCTGTCTTTTTTAACCATTACTTTCACAACATACTTAGAGAAAGGCAGATGGAAAATGCATCACTTGAACTCCTCTAAAGGGCTGTAGAGGGATATTAAAATATCCATGATCTAACAGAAATATGACTCTTAGATATAACTAAGATATTTCACTCTTCAAGGGCTTCCCTGCCTTGTCTCGAAAATCAGGCCATGAGGCAGTGCAAGGGGACACTTCTTGCTACTAGATGTGAACACTTAGAAAAGCCCAGGTTGGAGTGTGCTTGCTCACTCGCCACCTGGGATGAGTGAGAAAGACCTCCAGCATCTCAGCAGGACTGAAGGGGTCTTTGGGACTCTGAGGATCTGCTAACTTCAAGTTGGCTTTGAGACAGCTTGAAAGGCCAGGTTGGATGGGACCTCTGAGCAACCTGGTCTAGTGGAAGGTGTCCCTGCCTATGGCAGGGGGGTTGGAACCAGAGGGTCTTTAAGGTTTCTTCCAACCCAAACTATTCTATGATTCTATGACAAATACATTTTAATGGATTACTTAAATATTCCAGTAGCCCTATCTTGGATATCAAATCTGTCACAGCAGCACCCAAAGACTGACAGGATCACAGGTGATTGCTGCTAAACACGCACCTCTCGTATATTACTGTATAAAAAGACTAAGCACTTTTACTTAATACAGGTATAATAAGAAAATCCTCCTTGCTGAGAATCCTACACTTGAAAGTGAAAAAAAGCCAAACAGTCTGAGTATTTTTTAAAAAAGGCCATTACCCTTAGGCCTTAAAACAGTGCACACAGACATCATCCTTTTAGAGCAAAAAATGTTGAAATTAAATCTGCGGCTGCAGTCACTGCAATTTAAAATCAAGCAACAACTTTCCCCTGGAAAATAAAAACTGCCAGGGCAGTGGCTCCTGCAGGAGCCTGCACTGGGCATTGCTGACACTTCACTCTTTCATCCCCCACTTTTACTGGGGGGATTCCCTTGCAGGTATTGTTTTGGATCATTTAAATTCTGCTTACATGCACATAGCTGGGGTTTACATCAATCTGTTTATCAACCTTTAATTCTTAAGCTGTAGCTGAATGCAGGAGAGAATACAAGTAACTTTGAAAACATTTTAATAAGGTATTAGTGTTCAAAACAGTGAATACTGAAATACTACTGAAAAAAATCATTTAAATTCAAGTGAAATTATATTGTTAAATAAACTAAAGAATGGAACATTTATCATCTTCATCAGAGCATTTATGGTGTATCCACCAAGCAGGCTCACATCAAGGCAGAAGACTTCACTAACACCCTCACATTTACCATTCCACGGGGGAAATAAAAGATCAGTTTCATTTTAAAACTGCAATTATTTTTATCCAAGAATGTTGTAAAACGGTGTATTACCAATTCAGAAAATGGCACTTTGGTGCCCCATTTAGATTTGTGCTGGTCTTGTGAGTAGTTGCTACTCTGAACCCCTCCGTCATGCAAAACACTGTGCAGAGGCGACATGCTGGGAAAGTTAATTGCAGGCTGGTGTTCTTCAGTAAAATTCAGTTAGAAAATTTCCTGTGCTTTACTAGCTTTTTGAGATATATAACAGAAATATAATTTTAAAAAAACGTTGATCTCCTAAAGAAATAAAGATGAACTAAAATAAAAATGCTTACCTATTTATCCTGCAAATCTTACAACTCATGGTAATGTACCAGAGGTCCAAGACTCTCAATTTTGTGAGAAAAACAAGGTCCCTCCATTTTTTAAGCTTGCCTTCTTTCATCTTACAGATAGCCCCAGCACATCGACACAAACCCACGGTCTGCAAGGCTTCCAATGACACGCAGTGGAATATTGATGATGTTTACTCTTGTTACAAATAAATAAATAAAAATGCTCTGTTGTAAACTCATCAGATCGACTAGTTTTCTGTGGTTAGTTCCAAATCAATCTATTTTCCCCAGTGTATTGCAGAAGTAATATCAATAGATTACGGTCTTTTGTTGCTTGGGTTTCCCCTCCCCCTCCCCCCCCAACAAAGAAGCTGACAAACAACATGGGGCATTTCCCTGATAAATCAGGCCTGTCAGGATGCAATTTAGCTTCAGTTTGTGAGGAAATAAAATTGTTTAAAATCTGCTAATATAATTTTACTGGAAGGTGTGTGGGGGTTTTCTTGGTTTTTTGTTTTTCTTTTTTTTTAGAACCAAGAACAACAATGAAACAGAAAGGTGGCTCAAAATGCACAAAATGCAGTCTTTTCCTCCACAAAAACGGAAAGGACTGTAGCAGACAGCACCTCCTAAAAAATAACTACAATGATGTCATTTCCATTCTTTCTTCCTTTCCACAAAACTTACTTCTACTATCCACTCAGCCTTCTTTACAGGCAAGGAGGAAAATTATTTTTCACACTTTGGATGTACTTTCATTTATTACAACAAAAGGGTTTTCTTTGTATTAAGAGAGAAAAACTCCTGAATTAACAATTTACAAAGTGAAGTCTTTTTTCCTAAATTACATGAAAGATAGTTTTGCTCCAATAGTATCAATGAAGCACAGAAAGAATGCGTATATTTTAATGACTTTAACCCATCCAGATAAAGATCAGCAACGAGTTAAGGAAGTTATGTTTTAAGCAGTCACATATCATGCATTTCCAACATAAAAGGTTATACCACGATTTCAAGTGAGTCTACTGCTGTAATCTTTTTGCACAATGAAACCACCCACACAAATATTCTCAACTACAAATTTCCCTTGTAAGCCTCAATTTCTGTGGGAATAATAATAGAAAATGATTTTTAAATTAAAACAGCTCTGTATGCAGTAGCTTTTTGTAAAAAAAAGTTTTGTATTTTCCATATTTCACGTTGGTGGAAAGGCTGCCCAAGGTCTGCTTTGGGTATTGCTCCAGTGTGTACCCAGATCCGCAGCCTACTGCCAGAGACAGCTGGGCTGCAGTGCTGGGCAGGTGTGGGGGTGGCCAGAACTAAGCAGACCTTGGGTGCCTGTGTCTGAAAGCACTGCCTGGCGCCCCTGTTTACAGAAGCATAGTTCAGTAACACTAGAAGCCTTCCCAGAGGTGGCTTGAGCCTCCTGGCCATGTGGATAAGGATGCACGCTGCATAAAACCGGCTCAACTCTTTCTGGGTCAGTGAGGTGCTGTTCATGAGCTAAGAGGCATGCTTGACCTTATCTGCCTCTCAGCAGAGCTGGTGCCAGGGTTTCTACATCCACTGATCAGTTAATCCACAGATGAGATAAAAGGGCAGTAGGTAACTGGGAATCAGTTGTTAAAAATTGCCATTTCCTTTTTGTACCTTTTTTTATCACTAACATTAGCAACAAATATAAGGAATGCCAATCCCTCTCAACAGCAGGAAACGGCAAATGGCATCCTGGCAGTAGGCTGGAGCACTGAAACAAGTAGTGGTAAAGAAAGAGGAGGAGAAGGAAGGCTACTCTGGAATTTCAAAACATATTCTTCTTCCCCAAATACCATCTGAGAGTTATATGACTTTAGATATCACATATAAATTGGTATCATGCACAAAGTCTCAGAAATATCAGGTGACAAGAGCGTGGAGTGACTTAGATCCTAGCCCTGAAATGGATTCTCCCATTACATTCACTGAATTAGATGACATGCATGAATGTAGGCTTCACAAGTGTTAAGGACTGCAGGATTTGACCAGCAGCTCACATTTTCATTTAATTCTTCGGAAATAAAGGGACGGTTACTGTCTGACATACTCTCTACGAGGAGGCCATGCCAGCTATCCCTATAGGGGTTCCTTCCAGAGCTCATGACATTGATAAAGTCATGTCACTTGAATTACATGGAGGGCTTCCTTTTCCAACTGCGTAACAAAAGGACATCAAATGTGGTGGTTGGTTTCCCTTGAAAATAGCACCTGTAAGTTCACACATTCAATACCATAAGAACAATTAAATAATTTGGATGCTCTATACCACATTTTACTGGTAGGGAAAATTTGCATCACTCTGATGCACTGACTGAGAAAGAAAACAGTCACTTCCTAATTCACTTTCCTGAACTGGCATCTTAAGATGTCTAAAACGGACTAGCCTCATATATTGACATTATTACTAAATGGCTGTGCTAAGCATTTTCTGTAAGACATTTTTAAGAGGCTTTCAACATCTTAAAGAAAAAAATTATTTTGAAACTTTCACATCAACATACAGAAGCAACAGTAAAGCGTGAAAAGAGGATTTTGGCTGCAACAGGATTAAGCCTTGTATGTTAAAGCTTTTAATTCCCACCTGAGGCAGGTATTTCTGTTGTCCCACACTGCCTGATCCCTGTGAATTATAAGAGAATTAACGCCATTTTCTACTATTCTGCCCTATCTCACCACAATATTTATCCTCATTATTATTTCTCGCTATAAATGTGTATATAAAAATTAAAAGCACATTTGTGCGTATAAAAACATTGTTAACTCAAAATTTGGTGTTTCCTTTTTCTTAGTTTGGCCTCAGGATGGCAAATGTTATGCACAGGTTTAATACTTATTTCTCTGAATTCTGTTAATTCTGTGTAGAGTTAGTAATAATGGAACATAACTGAAAAAGTTTCCCTATGTGTGGTTAACTCGATCACTTTATCTCTCTTGGCTGGGATTATGTAGATTAAATGACATCTCCAGTAAACTGATAACAATGATGTTAATAGAAGTTTTTTAAAATATTGCATGTTTCCAGAAACAGAGCACCTAAATGGTCTTGGTTCTGATCTCATCACATGGGTATACATCCAGAGCAATTCTGATGACTTCACTGAGCTTATTTTCTGTTAAGTTTAATGATGTAACAGAATTTATCACTGTGTATGAATACAGAAAAGTCACACTGCAGTAGCCAAGGGTGATTGCAGAGGTCAGGTTGACACAAGCTGTGAGGCAACGCAGCAATGAAACTCCTCAGTTCCACCTGTAAATCTGTGTTTGCTGGTTTGATGTGGCAAAGCAGAACACAGCATAAATCACAAAGTTTAAAAGAGAAAACCAAAGAATTATGGCCAGGGTAGAGGAGTGATAAACACAGGAGCCAACCTGGTAATTCTTGAGAAGCGCAACTGTAAGTTAGAGCACTGATTTGCTGGCTGTCCAGCAGAAATTCCCAGCTGACACAAAACACAGACAGCAAGTAAAATTCGGGGTTTGATGTTGTTGGCAGCACCTGAACACCAAATCTAGGAACCAAATGCCTTCTGTGAGGTTGCAAATAGTCATACCTGAACAGTTTTAGCCATAGCAGACAAGGCACTAGACCTTTAGAAGTCTGTCACTTCCTAAACAATTCCTGTATACTCCCAGGAACAAATCAATTGTTTATTAAATGAACCTCACTCTCGAAAACCTGAAAGGACAGAAAGCTTTGCTCCTAAAATCAAGATCCCTTTGACCCTCCCCTTTACAAACCTTCTATTCTAAATATCCAAAATACCTGTAAATACATGATTCCACATAACCACAGAGTAGAGGGAGACTGTGTCCTTCACCCAGGAGACACAAATTTCCCTGACAAAAAGTCTCATCCTTCCCAGGCTCAGAAGCTGGTGATGCAGAGTATGGCATTACCTTCTTTCTCTGTCACAGGCAGTCTGTGTAACTCTGTTAGGTATAATCAAAGGTTTACAGGTATTTAAATACCTAACTCCCACTGACTTCAGAGACAAGCAAGGTACTCACAACTTTGGGGATCTGAGCTTGTGCCCCTTGGGATTATATCTGGTAAACCAAGGAAAGAAAAAACAGTTTACAACAGAGTATAACCATATGGTGATCAGGCCACAAATTATCATTCACTGAAACAGCACAGGAATCAAGCACCTGGACAATGCATAAAATACCCGATTTTGAAACTCATTTCCTTGTTACAGCTTTTTCACCGCTGTCCAACTATTGTCATAGTCATAGACATAGACATAGAAAAGTCATAGACAAGTTGTGGAAAAAAGTAATTTCAATTACATCCACAATCCAAACATTACACAGAAAATGACGCCTCTCATGAGCTTAACTGGACTTCACATAGATGCCGAAAAGCCCTCCCCGTGTACTTTTCATTTCCTATTGGCAGGAAGCACAAATTTGAGAATGAGATGAAGAAAACACACACTTTCTATGTGATGCAAAAATCTGAATTAGAATGTACTCAACAAACTATCGTGCTTAGCTTTCATTCCAGTTTCCTGCAGAACTTTGCACAGTGAGCACCACAGCTGCTTGCTGTCTTGGCAGCATCAGAGACAGCTCCTGGGGTGCCCTTCTGTTTTCATACTCTGTACTGTGAAACAAGCCAGCAACAGTATGCTGTGCCATGCAAAATGCAGTGAACTGTCAGGGATCCTGCTTGAATGCTGTAAGAACCCTAAGCAGTGACCAGGACTCCAGCTCAACTATTTTACATTTCATTCATAGCTTTTCTTTGGGTAATGTAAAAATAAATAGAAGATAATTATGAAGTAAACAGCCTCCTTTCCAAGGACAATACTTCAAAAGGCATACAATCTGCCTTCAAAAATTCCTAAGGATGATCTGTGTGATGATCCATGCAGTAACTAAAATGCTAGCTAATTCTCAAAGGAAAATATTTCAGTCAATTAATTTACTTTTTTCCCCCAATTTGTAGCATTTGTTTAGCTTGGTTCACATCACACCTCCAGTTTTGAGGCAAAATCATAAACCATTGCATTGGCACAACTGTGGGTGTGATGAACACTGTCAGGAAGTGGGAGGGAGTAGATTAAGCAGTGAAATTCCCATTGTCCTCAAATGCTCTTACCAGAGGAACTACAGTGTGGAGTGGCACACTGTGTCTGGGACTTACCCCTGGTCACAGCATATGCATGGCCTTCACACAAATCTATACTGATTTCTACCTGGGTTCATGAATTTGTCAATCACCATATTCCATTTGCCTGATCTGCACCAGTAGGTGTGTATATTTGAAGGGTGGATCATTCATTCCAAGTCTGTGCACAAGATGCAGATGTTGAACTTAGTTTTGTGTTGCTGTGCCTGAATTCCCTTTCAATTAAAGACAATGAGTTCTAAAAGAACTTAACTGACAAAAAGTAGCTGAGTTGTGTGTTTTGAGTTAAATACGTGCTAATAACACATGACATGCATAATATCCCTACTCTGAAGAAATGTTTTTACACCATTCTTTTACATATTCCCCATAAATTAATCATCCCTATTTCACGTTAACTAATGCTTTTTTTGTGAACTTTCCCTCCACTCACACATAGCATAGCTGGGGCATTTCCCAGTTTATGCTCATCCAAGTTGCAGTTGGACATATGCTCATACATGCAGCTGGGCAATTTCCCTTCCACCTCCTTCACGGGTTCTGCCTTGCTGCCTTATTCTTACTTCATCTTCCTACCACTGCAATGCTTGGGGTGGAAGCATTACACCTGTCAGGGCTCAGCAAGAATAGCTCTCTGACTTATCTGAGGCTATTGTTAAGGTAGGGCTTGAGTCAAAAGCTGCTGCTCACAGAAGAAGAGCAGACTGGTAGCTAAAAATGAAGAGGAGAAGGGAATGTCAATGGTTTGTCACCAATTAGTCATGAGATGACTTCTCAGCTCCATTTATTTTGCCTGTAGTTACCTCAAATGCAGTGGGCAGGAAGCCTTTGAGAGGAGCTCAGCAAATTTGACATGCCTGTCAAATGGCATCTTACAATAATCATGGTTATGATTACAGGACTGCTGCATATAGTCAGAAACTAAAGTGTCATATTTAAGGATATTTCTGTCTTTGTCAGAGAAATGAAAAGGGAGCACGGAGGGACCGTGAGGGTGGGTTAGAGAGCTGGACAACAGAGTAAGAAGAGACATAAACAAGCACAGAACCATCCATACCAACTCCCATATTAATGGCATGTAACAGAGGCCATCAACAGAGACGCTGGCTCACTTGCCAGAAAACGCTGGGAGGCACAAAGCAACTGCAGGGCTGTTCAACACCGATGAGGCTGATGCCAACCTTTTGAGAGCATGCTGAAGAGGAATTGTGTCCCGTCACAGCAGTACTGCACAGCTCACCAAGCAGGAAGATCAGCATGGCACGATGCTTGCTAAGGCCTTCCTACACGAGACCACTGACATTGCCAGGATAACTGCGAGTCAACAATGTCTCCTGGTTTTATGGTATGGAAGTTTAATTCTTTAACTTTAGGAGGAGTATGAAGTTCTGCTCTTGTTACTGAACCCACAATTTATGGGTCGAAGGCAACCAAGATGGCTAGGTTTCTTGTAGGATTTGTCATCCAGGGTAACAACAGGTATATCCTCTCTCTGTACATCACCTTAGATCTTTACCACAGATTTAACTGCTCAGATGTGTGTCTTATAGATCATAAAGCAGCTTCACAATTGAAGTATCAACTTTGATACTCCTTCGGTAACAATTTAATTTTTCTTCAAGAATGAGACACCCTATAGGACTCTTGGGTTCCCTTGAAACATCTCAAAGCCAAGACAAAGAACATGATTTCTGCAAAATACTGTGATAATTCCAATGCCTTATTTCACTCAATGGCACAGAAATTAGCAGGCCAACATACCTGTTGATATAACACTGCCTCTCTACAAAAGTTTTTTAAAGGTCATTATTTGTCATGGTTAACTATGCTATTATCTAAGTATTTTGGTGGCTCTGAAAGCAGAATGCTTTACAACAGAATACATTTACATGTATCAATATCTCCTTTAGCTTAAAAGTGTATTGGAGTTTTGACATTACCATACCAGAAATGCTGGTGGCAACATTTCTCAGGCCTCTAATAATTTCTGCTGTTAGCTGCCTCTATATTATTATAGCTGCTAATATTATTGTGTCCTTAAATTATTTTGAGTAAATAATATATGACTGCAATTCTAATTTGTCAATAGGATTTTTTTTTCTGAATTATTTAGCCAAAAGTATCTAAACACTACTCCTCTGTATCTTTCAAAGAACATCAATACCAAATGTGCTTACCACACATCTGAGGAAACCCTTGGGCATGTGCGTTTAGAGTGGTGCTCCCTTCGGTCTGGCTCCAAAGTTAAAGCATCTGAAGTGTAAATTGTGTGTGACACAGCCAAGGAAACCCACTTTACTTTAACCTTGTTAATGGCGAGCCAGATGGAACTGCTGAGGCCACCCATTGTTCGGGTTTGCATTTTTGTGTAATGCCATGGTGTAGGTCCATAGGGCCTCATGAATTCCTCTCCTCTGAATATATACTGTGCTGTTGAAGGCACTGAAAGGATCAAGCTCTGCTCTGAGAGCAGCTGGCTTTGTATTTTTTTAATGGTTGTTAGCGGCAGCAGCAGGTCCATTCTACTCCCCTATTCTCCCCATGCCCTTCTTAAAATCCTGATCTGTCGTTCTTGAGGGAAACCAAACCCTAACTCTGACCTATGTAGCAGATCATACATTACCTCAGGTTCACTGCCCCAAATATTCACCAAAAGCCTCAGATTCTCCCTCCCTTACAGCCTCAGACCCTGTCCCAGCAGTTCTTAGTCACACATATGATCATCACTGACTTCATCAACACTCAGGTTATAATGCCTTTCCTACCAAAGCCAGGTAACACGTCACTGCATAATTTTTTTTCACAATTGCCTTCTGAAATTTGGTCAGATTTCCCTGTCTTAACCTCTTCAGTGCCCTTAGAATGAAAATGGAAACAAGAGGAGTTTCAGTAAAGACAGCCCACAGGAGATGACTCAGACTGAGAAATAAGGGGATGCTCGCAAGTTGTTACACACCAAGACCCATTTGTACAGTGCTTGTGATGTGGCAGATGACACCTCACAATGCCTGTGCCATGATGCAGCATCGTCCCAGTTGTAGACTGGCTCCTGAAAACATTGGCAGAGTACTACTGTTCTCCCAGTCTACTCCAGCTGTGGTACGTGCTGTCCTGAATAGGATGAGAAAAGCACGAAGCCAACCCTCCAGCCCTTCCTCTCCAATGGGCCTGCCATCAGGAAACTGAACTGCACCTAAAAAAGAAGGAGGCTGCAGCCAGAAATTACCATTGTACCACCAAGCACCAAACAGTGTGTCTCCATCTTTGCCAGAGGACACTGGCTCCTGAAAACAGTGCAGTTGCATAACCTGTAATGATATTAGAGGGCTGCTGCAAACAGTTGTTTGTTGTTACTGGAACTACACAGGGGCTTTTGCAACACTGAGGCTGATCAGGCTATTAAAAGAGCTTAGAAGCCATAATCAATACTTTAGAGCAAATTCCCTGATCCGTTCAAAGTGACTTGCTTTTGCACTATACTGGCAGAGTGAGAAAGGGAAGGAAATTCCACTACCAGATCCAACATGTTACTTATTGAAATATATCCCTGCCATTTCCAGTTGGTCTGCGCGCCTTTAGGAAGAGAAGCCATCAAGCACCTCAAGCTTAGCAGCACTGAGCCTGCTCTAGCCCAAACTTGAGTTGCTGCTAGAGGACCTGATAGTTTCTTGTATGTTCCTTCCCCACACTGCTCTAGATCTGTCAGGCAGATCAGCTTCCACCATCCTACATGCTCCCCAAACTCAGAAAAGCGCTCGTCAAACTCCTTCCTGGGGTTCCTATAGCCTGACACAAAAGCTTTGGGGCAACCATGGCTGGCTGCAAAAGGGGAAAACCAGTCAACCCAAATGTTCCCCGGTGACCAAGGGGAACCACAGCAAACACACTAGCAGGAAAAGCAGGACATGATAATCTCTGCTGTCCCCCACAAATGTCAAGTTTAAATTCTGCCCATCGCCCCTTTATCTTTTACATAAATAGTAGGGTGCAACTTAGGAAAGTTATTTTTAACTTGAATATTTCCTTAATATGGTTGTCCTTAAAGGCTGCCTAGATGGTATGAGGTGACTCAGTGGGACACACTGCACAAGGCACAGCACTTTTATACTCACTGTGTTGTTAAAAGCATTTCTAATACCAAATAATAAATTACAGAGGAGCATGGGGAGGTTAAAACCAAGTGAAGCTCGTGGCTCAGTAAACTATTTTTTATCAATTTCAGAGTTCATGTGGTAGACCTTTTGACGGATAATTTTTCCTAGCACATTGTAACAGATCCTTTTTTGAAGGTAGGACTACTTTTAGTACATTTCCACTGTCTAAGAAAATAATCTAATTAATAAACTACTAGACAAGGTACAATACTAAAAATAAAGCGCAATTTGCAACTGATAAGCTAACATTGCACTTCATCTACTTTTTATAATTTTCCCATGTCTTCCCAGGATACAAGGCTGTCATACATATTTTGAGATTGGACTGGATTGATTGCCATTGCCTGCAGTTCTTATGTCCTTTTTCCACGAGCATTCTTTAGTCCTAAGTCCATATCCCAAAGCAAAAGCTGATAATAACCCTAGACTGATGTGACGCTTAGTACTTTAGCACCCTAGGATGGAGATTATATGCCCCCCTTGATTTTAGCATGTTAAGCTTCCTTGAAGCTTTGTTTCTTTCAGAGGCAGCTGTCTGCATTTCCATACCTTACCCTGCCTCTTGCCACCAGAGTTTAAATCCCATGTGCATCAGTTAGAAAAAACAGCTGCAAAATTATTTTTCCTATGAAGCACTGTAGAATTAATTAGTTCAGCTAGTAACTTTCCTCCAATGATGATGACAAGAAGAAAACCATGAGCCACGTTATGTAAAGGGAAGTCGTCAATAAACCAGGACTTTAGTTGCCAGTATCACACTGTGTACAAAGGGAACACTGAATAACATTAATATCACTGTAGAGCTTTACCATAAATTAATTTCTTAAAAATGAATTGGTTGGTTGGGGTTTTTTTAAGACACCTGTTTAACTTTCTTGGTAATTGAGGGTAATTGAAAGATTTGCAATAAAACTAGTTTGCTATCTCAACATTGCAAAATAATTTTATAACTTATTTTTATACTTGATCAGCATTTACGAACGCTTTGAAAACTCACTGATTCCTAGAAAACACTAGGAAAATATGTGTATCTGGAAATATCAGGGCATATATGTTTTCCTTTTTTTGGAAGTCTGGAAAACACAACACTGAGTGGTTTGTATACTGACTTTCACAAAGTTACTGAAACTTAGGTCTACCTTTCAGCACTACAGTACTACTACCTTTAAGTGCTGATTTTACATAACCCATCTCATTTAGGGAAAATATTTCCTGTGAAGAACTGTCACTAAGAAATGCGAAACAGTAACTTCTTGTGTATGACATAAAAACACTCTATAATTGATGCATGTGGTAAAATCAGATGGAAAGAATATGGTTTCTGCTACTGTACGTGAAATTTTTGTTAGTCTTTAGCTTGTCACGGAGAAGGCAGGCTATAATTTTAGTACATTTAAGTTCCAAAGTAAAGTGTGTTACAGTCTCAGAGTTTAAGATAATATGATTGATGTGACATAGCAAAACGCTAAAACAGGAAATGCTAGTTTTAGTACATATCTCCAATTGTCTTCACATCATTCACAGCACTTCAAACTAATGCAACAGAAGCAGGAAAAAAATTAAACATATTGCTTATTAAGCTGGCAGGGAAGGAAGCTGTGATGACACCACAAGCTGACTCCTCCAAGCCTATTGCTTGCACTTTGCAAGTTTTGAGGAGCAGCTGCGGAAAGGCAGCAAGGGAACTGAGAAATGACCACTGCATACATGCTGCTCTGCCATACTAAAATGCCAAACTAGAAGTTAATACTGAATTGAGCCTAATCACTGCATCTTTTAAAGGCTGCTTTCCAACCCCACAGGGATGTCAGGCACAGAGCCGAGAAATGCTGCTTACCTTCCCAGTCAGTCACCAACTTCCTGATACTGTACCGTTTCATAGACAAGTTAATGGTGTCGGGGCACCAAAGCATCTAAAATAGGTAGGATTGCTTTTCGCATCCTGTTTTCTTTCCCTGGTCAGGAAAAGCACAAGCTGCAGCCCTGCAAAAACCACAGACCATCGGTCTTGTGCGGAACTGTGTGCAGTGGGATCTGACACTTCAGATGTGCCTGGCAGTCCGACAGCGGAAGCTCAAATAGAAAAGACCTTGCCTGGCACATTCCCCAAACTCTCTGCGAGGTCTTGCTGATGCCTAATTACACCTCTGGCCTTTTGGAGGCCAAACCCAACTCCCTGCTGGGTTTTGTGTTCCTGACACTTTCCTCCTGTGAACCCCGCTGGCTCTTAAATCACCACCTGCCACCAGTGAGGGCAGACTTTGTATCGCTCTTACTACACGGTCCAAAAAGCTGCTGCCACGTTGCAGGGAATGTCTCTGCCACACTGAGCAGAGAGCACAACATGTTTCACGCAGAGCTGCCCATAGGGTTTCTTACTCCAGATAAACCCACCGAATGCAGAGCTGTTACCAAAAGTCATGCCCCACTCTGTCACCTCTCTATCCATTTGCTTCTCAGTACCTTTTTTTTCTGCAGGATTAGTTTTTTCTTAGTTAAATTTCCTGAACTGGTTCTCTGTGGAATTAGATTAGCACCAATGACCCTGCAGGGAGAGGACCACAATGCTGGTTGGGGGTGCAGGGGAGCCACAGCCCCCCATAATTTGAAACTGTACCCTGACAGAGACCTGATTTCAGAGTCAGGTAGCAGCAGCCCTTTCTTTTGAAGTCACAATTTCCCTGCAGAAAAAAATAATAAGTAGGGATTCAGTCATTTAATGCTGTCCAGAACCTAGGAGATTCCATTTCTTCAGCTTGTATAACACAGTGCAGAAAAACCAACAACAGCTAAAAAACCTCATATGCTTTATATTTCAAACTAGTGCAGCATTGCTTTCTGAAATCTGAATTCTTTTCAACTTAAGGGTACCTCTCTAACACGCTGAAAGGCATCATTTGTCAGCCACGCACACAAAAAATATCTGTTGTATTGTGAAACACAGTTTTGGCTCAAGAATTTTGCTGCAACTGGCGGGGAGAGTTTTGGTAACCAGACACAGTTACATACCAGCTCTGTGTTCCCAAGGAGTTTCAGCATGTAACAAGGAAAGCCCCAAAACCCATCTATGTATCAATAGACACAGGCAGGAGATACAGAACCAGGCACTGGATATTTATACTCTAGATACTCTGTATCTATGATTTACAAGCACATACAATGGAGGAAAAAAAAAAAATCTCAGACTGTTCAATGCCTACATTGACAATAATCTAGATGTACCCATTTACTGCACATAATTTATGAACACTTATTGATGCAAAAAAATTTTAAGTTAACTGCAAATATGAAGGAATCTGTCTTGAATCCGCCTTGAGAACGAGTATGGCCTGGGGTTGGGCCAAGCTTCCCCATTTTTTACTTTCTTCCAGAGAGGCTTTTTTCCCTTAAAGAAAGAGACTGCAGCATATGCAGAATTAACTTACTGGCACATTCTGCCAAACAGGTCTCTTGGGCTGTGTCTATTACAGCACCCTCAGGAGAATACTCCTGGCCATGCTGCTTGATCCCAGCAGTCTCAGTCTGTGGGTGTGTTTGGCAGTGTCGTAAGTGCTGCCTGTCTGAAAACCAAGAGGGAAAATTTTACAAGTGACTGTTTTTTCTCAGAGAGCACTGTGCAGCCCATCCACTCCCAGGAAGGGCCAGGCCACCCTGGATTCCAGCCAGAGCATACCCACAGGGAGCCTGGCTATCAGTGCTAAGCCATTGTCCCACCAGATTCCAGTGCAGTTGGAATGAAGCTGTGGCACATGCCTTCATTTGTGCTGGCTTTCATATATAATACACATCCCAGGAACAGAGTGCCTGGGGCCCCTTAGCAGCTGTAATGGGGTGAACATCCAGACTGCCCTGGCAAAGAGCTGTACCCCAGCCACGCAGAGCCCTGCCCAGCCACGCACCCTGGACCACAACTGCAAAGCACTCAGCTACAACCTGTGTTGTTCTCTGTCTCTTGATCAGGTTGCAGCTCATCCATGTTTGGTACTGCACTTCCTCTAAATCACGTGATATATGCACTTTAAAGCTTCTCTATTACTCACCTTTTCTTGGGGGGAAAATAGGGAAAGGAAAAGGAAAGTGAGTACTACAGCCTGCCTGATTCAGGGTAGAAATATGCTGAAGACCTGTCTACAGGCACTGGTAGTCATCAGTCCACAGAAAGCATCAGGTCAGAAGTAGCCCTGCGTCCATCTGCCGTGAAGAGGTGAATGCTGTTCACCCACCACTTCTATTCAGTCAGCCCCAGTCCCACAAACTACCTAGTTCATAAGCAGCAATCCCTTTCACCAAATTTCCTTCCCATCTCATATTCATCTCACCCCCACTTTCACTTCGATCCTGATTCTGCTTCTATTTGTCACATTTAGCTTTTGCATACTGGTTGGAATGAACCATTTCAGAGGTCACAGCTGGCTACTTCAAGGAAATAAGGATTTTTAAACCGACAAACTTGAACTATCGTTTAATAAAGCAGTGCCTTTAAAAAAAAAACAAACAAATTTGTTTTAAATAATAGTAATGAAGAAGACACATAGGCCTGTCTCTGTGGAATGCTTTATTTTTTTAAAACTAAATGAGAATCTGCTTTAAGAAAACATTTCCAAGTTAAAGGAAAATGGATTTATATGCCACTCACAAACTGCACTGCTCTACAACGTAAGAAAATATGCAAGCTTAAGCAAATTTACCACCTGCTACCATAGAAAGGGAACATGGTGGTATCCCGTTCACAACACAGCATCTCATTATAACAGCCGGATGTTTCACTACACTGATTAGTGTGCATATGCATACAGTGTCACAATTAATTTCCAGTATTAATACCACCTTTATATACTTATTTACTTAAGAGTCTCAACAAGAATCTGTAATTCAAGAACTTTTGCAGGTTTATGAAAACTCTCAACTGACCTTCTCACATGGGTGAACTGTAGATGATAAAAGGGCATGTCGTGACACTGTTGTTCTGTTGTTGCTTGGTGTAATGAGAGCAAGCTAACACAGCTACATTGGTACAGCTTCGTTTTGTCTAATACCTCATACTGCAAAAGGGGAGTATGTAAAACAATGCACTCTAGGATGTGCCATCAAAGACAACCAGGTGAAAGGAGCACATGCTGTGGCCACGCTGACTACACAGACACAGACAGGGGACTGTTGGCTGGTTAGAGGAAGATATCCTACCAAGGTAGAGCAAGAAGCATCTTTTAGAAGAAGCCTGTCAACACAGCATCTTAGCTACCCAGCAACTGCAACAAACTAAACTGGGTTACAAAGCCAGGATTCTTCCCATTCCACAGTGTTACATGACTACTTGTACCAAGCTCACCTGGCTGAAGTTGGGAACAGAGCAGGAGTATCACTGTCACTCTAACAAAGAAGCACTAATAGTTCCTGTTAATTTTTCCCTGCAACTATAAATGATGTTTGGTGGAGGGTTTTTTTTGTAATTGAGGAGGTCACCAACATGTCGTGAACCGTTCTCTTATTAAGCCATCTTCCTTTTGGTACCCCCTTTCTTCAAGGCAGCTGAGGCAATCTTTCATAAATCTAAGGCATACACATTTATGCATATACTAGACATGTATATACAATACATGTATACAACAGATTTAATTTCCCCCCCTGACAATTAAGGTTAATCTTCTATAAAATCATCTTAACATTATACTGGTGTAAAGACTTATTATTCTGACAAATTCAAAAGCTTTCAAATTTGACTAATTCCTATTTTATGCAAGAATTAAGCAAGAAATATGGGCCATTAAGAAAAATTATATATAACAGCTTAGATATATCCCTATATACTTCTAAAGATTTTATGGATCTATCCTGCTATCACCTGAAAGATCTCACAGACATTCACATTCGCCTTGCACTTGGAAAAAACTACAGTCACTACTCACAAAGAAAAGCAACATGCTTTTTTTGCTGGCTTCTCATTCAAATTGGCAGCTAGAAACACATGAGGAACACAAACCCCAATAGTCCCTTAAACAAAAAAGGCCACCAATAATCCAGATTTCTGAAACCCTCTGAACTCAACTGCATTACTACAAAAGGTATTTTCTGATGAGTTCTTATTTTGAAAAGGAGGGGGGCAGTGCAGGCTAAACCCTAGAAAGCAAAACAGAAGTAATAATCTCTTTATGGCAGTTCATGGTAAGGAAGTGACTCAGCTGAGGCAAATTAGAGCACATTTGGAGACACTGATTCCAAGAGCTCTGGGGGCTTGCAGTCAGGAATCTGGCGCAGCTGCACTGCCAGAAATTTCAACCTTCACAAACACATAAGCCTAAAAATACTATTTGCAGTAATTCTAGTCAGTTTTGTCTAGCTCTGCAGTGTTTTTTTGTTGTGAAAAGAACATGTGAGGAAACTGAGGAAATATTCTCTAGCAATTTCTCACAAAGATCAAGCAAAAACAAAGCAGGGTTTCATCATAAGAAGTCAAATGTAATTTCTAAGTCATTCAAAAATTGCATTATAATTCTTTGAGTTTTGAATTACCTCTTCTGCAAACTCTGCAAGCAGTCTACTCTGCCCTGCAAGCTACTGCACATAAAACTTGGAGGCAGTTCTTAGTACATTTAGAACTAGTGTAACAATAACTAAGGCATGAAAAACCTCCAGCACCCTGCTCTCCACTAGACCTACCTGTACATCTCAGGTATCTCTAGACTACTTTTAAAGGGTAAGCAAAACATATTAAGAAAAACAGGCTTGTGGACAGGATGCTTGAATCATCAAACATCATGAAACAAGAGGATACACACCCCTAACAAAAATCCTGGATTTAAAAATATGTGTGTACCATGGCTCTCTAATAATTCAAATAGCCAATTCAATTACAATTACTGTTGTAATTAAAAATGGCAGTGATTTTAAGTATTACATGTATTAAGAAGGATTGCATTGAAGAGTTTACTATCTAAACACACAGAACAGAGGAAAGGTATAGAAATGGCTTAGGCCAACAAGAAAGTCGTGTCAGGCACACTGCAGTTGCTTAACTTTTTTTCTATATTAATTAACATGTTCTCTGTTTCTTCACAAGGATTCAAGTGCTCTCAAAAGTGGGTAACTAAAAACATTCTGTAAAACAGAACTTGCTCTCCATCCATCAATTATTTAACCACAGAGAGTGCTGACAAGCAAGAATCCCAAAATGGCTGATCAGAAGCTACCCCATTTTAACCCAAAAATTAAAACAGGGAACAGATCTCCAAGATACAATAGCTGTCAGGGTTGGTTCTGCCCTTGCAAATTCTGCTTTCCTACGCCTGTGGTACTCCTAGGGACACACAGCTAGTTGTGCTAGCAGCACCGAGGATGCAGGACACATCCAGTAGCAGCAGTACGACCAGGATCGTGGAGCACAGCCAGCCATGGCCACCCCTGCAGCTGGTGGAACTTCTCCAGCCAACCCAAAGAAACGGCAGGAAGGAAACAAAGCAGTGGCTGTGTCCGTGGGAACAATCCATGGGCTGCTGCAGTTCACAACAGCTCCTCCTGCTTTCCCTTCTTTTCCTTCCGTGAAAGAGGAAGGAATTATGGTGATAATTTTGCTTAGTTTTCCCTCAGGTGCAAATCAGGGCTAACAGTAGCAAAAAGAAGGTTTTACCCTTCAGAGGAATAGACTGGAAATTTATAAGCTTGCAAAAGGGTTTAAATCTCATATCCTTCACTATCAAAAGAACAATAATAACATGTGGAGATTAGACTGAGGGTTACAGATGGCTGCCTGCTCGAGTTTAGGTGTATTATAGTACTTTTAATTTAATTAGTAGCCATACCTATAGGAGGAGTACCATAATCCATACACTGTTAATGAGAACCTGAGCTAAGAGGTATCTGTAACTTTTGCTTTCTTTCCTGCTCGGTGGGTTTGCATGCTGAAACACTAGTTTGGCTTTTGCCAATGACACCGATTTGCACTTTAAATGACCAAGACAACAACGTGATTGCTTACACACATCCTTGAACTTTTAATTGTTCAGATGTGGAAAGGTGTCTTTTTCTAGATAATAACGTCTTTGAAATCAATGTACAGATGAAAGATGTCACTCTTCTAAACACACACACTAATGAATTTTGAACTATGTTAGACAAGAACAAACAGACAATGCTGTCTTCTAAGTCACTTTATAATCTATAAAAGAACATTTGTTGGGCAAAAATTTGTATTGGAAAGGAATTTACATTTGAAAAGCTGAAACATAAAAGAGATGCTTACAAATGATTTTAAGCATCAGAGTTGGAAAATTTTAATATGAGAATAAGTTGTCCATTGTACTGAGAGCACCTGTATTCTCCAATGACAGCAAGGGGTATTCAGCAGACCACAAGGATGATTCAGGTTCCACAGCACTTACTATTGCTGCTTGTAAGAAATACAGCTAATTAAGTATATACAGACTGTATGATCAGATCCTGAGTTATCTTTAAAATGTTGCAGAAAAGCATTAAGTAAACAAAATACATATTGCATTTATACTGAAGAGTCATTATGTTTCTCCAGTTAAAAAAAAAAATTCTTCAGTGTTAATGTTCTCAAATAATATAAACTGCTTGCATCAACAAACACAGTACAATTAGCTTGTTACCCTTAAACTGAGTTTAAAATAAGCAAATTGTTTGATGACTTTGATGTTTTCCACCCAAAATGTGCTGGCTAATTTTTCCATTCCAGTTCCCATTCCAATCTTTTAACTGCCTTAATCTCCTGCCCTCAGATGTTGACCTCCTAAGAACAGAGGTCATAGGTTAGCACAGGCAGACCTCAAAAGATCTGGACTATCAATTCATGCCTGAGAGATTTCTCTTCCACAAAAGAACCACTAAAAAAGCAAATTCCAAAATCCAGCTCCTCTGGCTGCATAAAATGTAAACTTGTTGATAAGTTACATTCATAAATGTTCTAAAACGATTGGATCTAAACAGTCTGAATTAATTTCTGCTGGATACAAAAATAAACCAATGGCACTGACATGGAATAATGACTGAACTTCAAAGATAAAAAAGGAAAGCTCTACACAGGGAAGAATTAAGAGTCGGCATCTTTAACCACACGTATGTATGTTTTAAATGTTTCTAATCTCTACATTTGAAAGTACCATTTTTCCACACCAGGTATTTTTAAACACAATTTATTTTCTTGTGAGGCTGAAAGTATGCCACTAAGTAACTCAGAAAATAAAACAGCACTAGTTTATACAAATTTTACTGATTATTAATGAGACTACTACCTCATTTTCTTGCAATAATAAGCCATACAACAGATTCCTTGCTGCTTGTTTAGTCAATGAACACACAGCTCTCATTAAAAAAATGCCAGCTGTTTGTTTTCTACGTATGAAAGAAATATATAAAATTGTAAAGGAGTAAGATAACTTCAGGAAGCTCCAGGGAGTTAGAAATACAGGGATAACAAGAACAAAAACATTTGATAATATTATTTCTGACCTCCAAATAAGATTTGTATGTTACACAATGCACACAAGGGCAAAAATTCCAGAAGTGAAGTGATACTCCCACATTTAATAACATAAAATCACATTGAACTAATTAATAACAAGTAAATTAAAACACTCTGAGAATTCTTTTTTGACTTAAAAACCTAAAATGCTTATCACATTTTAAGTAATAATTAGAAGGAGATGTAGGCACATTTTCTAGCAATTATTATTTGAGCAGCTAGCCATGATTCTCAAAAAAATATATTGAAGCACAAAAATTTGAAAAAAATGAGTCTGATCAACAGGAAATTAAAGATTTTTCATGTAATAACTAGAAAGAAGTGATTTAGCAAAACAAACTGGAGAAAAGAATGTAAATAAAATTAAACCTTATGAAATCCTTAAAAAGGTAAATTAATAGGCTTACATCTGAGCTACATACAACTTCTAATCCTATTGCAACTATTGATGATCCCTTCTCATTGGGATGGAAGAAGTAACACTGCATAATTCCCTAGTACAACTCATTATGCAGACACAGACTTACATACAGTCTTTATTGTTTTACATTATTAGTTTAGCACACCAAAAAAGCAGAGAAAGTAATTTTAAACACTAGTAAATCTGAAATTGAATTTGAAATACAACTATTTCAGCTTTCTATATTGGTGAAAATATATTCATTTATCATCGCAAAAAATCAAAGCCTTCTGGTTAAACTTTGATGCAAAGGCTGTTGCAACGTTAATTGAGCAGTCTGTAGTTTGCTATTGTTTTCAGAGCTGTCTGAAGTAAATTAAATGTTTAGCATTTAAATTGTCCAACAGTTAAAAGAGTAAAACTCCAAGTGACTTCTAGGCTAAAGAAAACCATTCAGCATAAGACCAGTGCAACTTAAATCAATTTTTGTACTTTCACCTATTCATTGTAAAAGCTCTAGTGCCAGGAGACTCAAGACCCAGTAAGATTATAAATTAATGGAGAACAAAGAAAAGAAATTGTTAGCTCACTCCTGTATGTCACTGTGAACTTTCGCAACTCTTCCTTTCTTAACCATTCCATGAGTCTGTTACTGAGCGAGCCCAGCTCCCTCTTCTCAAATGCCAAGCTCAGCTCACTATTCCTCCAGCTTGGCCACAGCCACCTTTGCTCTCTCTTGTGCACATGTAACTTCTTCTTTGAAACCAGTCTCTTCATCCTTGTCCTACAGTGTCACATTACAGTTTCAAACAAAAACTAGTCCAAATCCCCTAGCTAGTGAGAGAAGCATGCATGCTAATTTCTACAAATCCCATTATCTACAAATTCAGCATTCAAAAGAGAAGGAAACTATTTACACTGTAGTAACATGTGAACTAACATTTGAGTTCTATATGATCTTTTCTCATTTGCTGCTCGAAATGTAAGTTATTGTATTATTCTTCTTTGGCCCACACAATTCAACGCTTGAACTCACCACTAAATCCAGCTAAATCTTGAATACAAGAAGTATTGACTTTGGGGCTTTCACTAAGATCTCTTAAAACATTACAAATATTAATTACTTTAGGATGTCTCTATGAAATTGTGTGATTTAATTGTCTCAATGAAATGCACAGTATTCTGGAGCGTAAGAAAAAAAGCCAACATAATTTTCCAAGGGAGCCTTATACTAGGTGTCCAATTTGAAATACTAGAGCCCACAGAGCACCTACTATTTTATAGCACCAGATACATTTAGGGCAAAGCTAAAACTCAGCAACTCCAGATGTGTCACGTTTGTCACCTGGTAAATGAGGAACACGCAGTAAGCAACTACTGGAAAAAGTCCCTCCCAGATCTCCTGGAATCACCACAGTCTTTGCCAGACTGTAGAGCAGGAGCTTGCATCCCACCTACGCCTCAGGTCCCTGTGCATTAGCTCTTGACTTGCAGCAATCTTTCAAAATGGAGGAAAATTCAATTCAATCCCTGATTGTGTCTAAGGGGATTCAGGCTTTTCTGCAGTCCCTGAAGACTGCCTGAGCTCCCAGCTTTGAGGTAACCATTTGGAGCCTAAAAAAAACTCTGAGTTTCTCATATTGACACCATTTTCAATGGTCTGTCCTCCCTTACCCACATCCTTTCTCATTCATCTCCTTCCTCATATCCCATGTGTTTGTGTTTTCGTATTCCTGCTCCTTCCTAATCTTATCTGTACCTTTTGTTCTTGAAGCATTTCTATTTGAGCTCCACTGTCTCTTCACAGAACAGCTTGCCATAACCAGAAGAAGCAACTGCAAAGTCCCACTCAGTCCTGCTACTGCTGGATGGAGGATGCCACATCACTGTGCAGGGGTGGCTTAAACTGGTACTTTTCCCCTGAAATAAATCTACCTCTCCTGGTGTAAATATTCCCTTAAACCCATGATTTCTTTCAGGACACAGTCTTTGTCTTTTTACCTGCTTGAAAAGTGCTCTAGCACATTCTAGGTGCACTTTTGGGAATGGGGGGGTGCACAGTGGAAACAGCATTAGCGTTCCTGAACCACCACTATGGAGATGACTACCTCCATGACACATTTCTCTTATATAATAGGCTGCTGAGCTTCTTGGCAAAATAAGATATTGAAGTAAATTCATATTTTAAATGATTCCTATTTAAGTAGGTTGATCTTTAAGTGTCAAGGACAGAAACATGAAGCCACAGCTAATAAAAGAAACAGCTGTAGTGATTTGGAATTATATTACTGCACAGACTTTATTAATTTGAAGTTACAGGGCTCCAGAACTTTTATTCCTTCTGAAGAGCTTCAGATTCATCAACAGCATTAAATCAAAGGCAATGTTTCAGGAATATCTGATTTAGCAGCTATGCTATAATTCATTTTTCTCCAGCTTTTGAGTTTTTGGTATCTTTTTCAACAGCCCGAACTATATGGCAAATTTTCTGATCATCTGGAATCACCATTATAATCTTTCGTCAGTGTTATATATTTATTACATGCTTTGAGTATATTTGTTAGGTGATGCTGGAGAGCAACATATCAAAAAAGGCAAAAAAAAGCAACTGCTTTTCTAAAATGGAAGATTTGGGGTTTAATTATTTACACTAAATATTTCTGTAGTAAAATACAGTATAGACAGTGTGCATCTTTTTAAAAGATAGTTCATCCTGTGAGCAGGTCTGTTCCCAGTTCGTTCATGTCACATGATCAGAAATCAGCACAGTCTGTAGTCAGGATCAGTATCAACTTACACAGAAATTTCCACAATAGGGGAAATCTTTTCAAGTAATGCTCTCTTCCCTACTACTTTCAAAGCACAAGGTTAGGTATTTGCTGAATTGGACCCTGAAAATGTATGCACTTTTTTGTTTATTCTTGTCTACTTGAAAGTAGTATATTAGTAAGAAACTAAACTGAGAAAGAAATTTGAATTAAGGAAGAAGATCACAGTTATATTAGGAAGATTTCTTTAGAAACAGAAATGATGTTTTGAAAATTATTTACTGAAATACTTTTAACATACACTCTATTGACTTTGCTTATAATCTCTGTTAAATTGAGAAAAGTTCTCAATTCTTTCATACTTCTAAATTCCTTCAGATATGGGAATCATTACTACAGGTAAGAATGAAGTGGGGTCATTAGGTATATCAGTACAGGCAAAGGTCTGAATATGTGCTGATACTTTACTCTAAATGAGAGAGAGCTCATGCCTTGATGAAAGAGAGTGGAAGAGTCAGAAAACACGAGGCCTAAAAAAGACATCCAATTAAAGAAAAATATTCTGCATTCCAGAACAGAGTATGTACTTAAAAAACCCATCTGCTGTGCAGGGACAGCTTTACTCTACATGAGCCTGCATAAAAATGACACCTTCCTACTCACTTCATCTGTTCCTTGTATGTTTTCAGAATTGTGTCTCCTTACTTTAGCATCAGATTTGGATTTCTTATTATAAACACTATGAAAAATTTGAGGCCTATCTCTTCTTAACTGTACATGCATACAAACAGATATCAAAGACAACTTTCTTCAGGCTCTACTCTGTTCTTAATACAAGCTTGCAGTGATATTCTATTGTTACACACAACTGTAACCATTTCTACACATTGCTCCAACGTGCAAGCACTGATCTTCCAGCTCTGCCTCCTGGCTCCCTACTGTTTGAGCTACAGAATTAGGCAGGAAGAGAAATCCATTATCTTTCGAGGAAGGCAACTCCCAACGTTGTACACTGGATCTGGGGGTAGAAGCTACCTGTGGTTTGCTGTTTTCTGCCAAATAGTGTATGGTCCATACTGGGTGCTGTACATACCAGGCAGTGGCAGTTGCTTTCTCTTTCGTCTCTTAAGCCACCTTCCTTTCATTTTTTCATGCAGAAAATAAACGGTCTTGGAGATCTGATTCTATTCTCATCAGACTGGACAGACCAAGTCCTGGAAGCACACTGTGTGTTTGTTATGCAGGAGGGCTGTGACTGCTGAGCTCCTTTTAAACACAGATGGATGATGTAGATTTTAACAAGGGCTGTCTAATGAATATATGCAGTAACACTTTTCAGAGGCTTCTAACTGTGGGTCTGCACAAAGACGAGCAAAGATTAACCTCCTGCCCTAGACTCTGATCCATCTCCAAGCCAGCTTTCAAGCCTCCAATCCACAGCACCAAGTGGCAGCTATTTTTAAAAGTTAGCTACTTTTTAACACTGCTAACAAGGCCCTCTGTTTTTCTGGTTTTATCTCACTCTTGGAAAACCACAAAATACTGCTAAGCCTTCCGAAAAGTTTTCCTGGGAAAAAGAGCAAGGATGAAAAACTTCATCCCTAATGGTTGCAATGCAGCAAAGATATAACCTTCTTAAAGTACTGGAGTAGTGCAAAGCTCTCGGGCTCCTTTCTTTGTTAGGTTTTGTTTTTGGGGTTTTCGTTTGCTTATTTTGTTTATCTAGCAGTGTTCTGCTATTCCTGTTACAAGGAGTTCCTACCAGTTTAGTGGTTTATTGTGGCACAGTCAGCAAATATAAATCCTATGATCATGTAAGAAAGCACCTATCAGACTGCTGTTTATTCCCATTCTAGCCTGTTGTCTAAACATGCAAATTGATAACTGTATAAAACTCGGCACAAATAATATCAAGCTTTGCTTGAGGATCCAAAAGGAAGTTGCATCCAGCAAAGTCAGGTACTTCATCTAATTGTCTTTTGCAGATTAGCTGTTGGTATTGAAGAAATCCTTAAACCAGTAATTGCCAGAGATGGAAGCCAACACCTCCCTATTTTTATGGTCTCTCCTTAAAAATATGCCCTTGATGGAAAAAAGATAGTAGGCCACAGAGACCTCATTTCATGTGTGGGAATTTCATGAAACAGAACAAAATTATGGCAGCCCTTGCATTCTAAGCCTAAGAGGGGATCTCAGACATCACTGGAAAGAGGAACTAGATACTCAACAAAATCACCATGAAGCAGGAAAAGAGCAAACAGTCAAGAAAACGCCCTATACTTGAAAAATGGAAAAGCAAGAATTAAAACTGGAAGGAAGAAAGTCTTGCCATCTAATACTAAGTGAAGGAGAGTCAGGGAGAAGGTGTTCATGTTCTAACTGCTGAAACACTACCCTTGAGTAAGCTCCTTTTGCACAGCTGTATTTCTAAGAAATTGATGTAAAAGCCATGCACATTTTGCATTACTTCTGTGTCAGCTTGCTCTTCGGAAAACAGCACAACTGTGAACGCAATCTACCTTGAAGAGGAGCAGGAAGATTCCACCCTTTGACAGTGACAGGCTGACACCATTTTGTGCCAAAGGCTACAACTCCCTGAAGTTTTCATCCATTTCTCTGGTCACCTGACTCACTTTGTCTGCTCCCCATTTCACCCCAGTGCTGTTTGGGACCTGCCCAAAGCTGGCCCCTGGGGCTGGTCAAGGGCAATAGTGGACTTTGTCATAGTAATGTGCAGTGACCACAAGCCTGGCCTCACTTCCTAGCTCCCAGGAGAAGGGACTGACAGTCTTTCCCTTTCTCCACCCACCTCATCCCCATCCGTCTGATAAGCATGGGTTTTCTGTGCTTCTCCTATTTTGGTACTAGTTCAGCTCTCTCCTTCCCAGTCCATATCACTGCCATTATTCCCATCTCCTTCACAAAAATCTGCTTGGTTCAAGGGCATAGGAGGCTTTTCTATGAATATTAGATTATACACTTGAGCGTGATTCAGTCACTAGAGATGCAATTGACATAATATCAAGTTTGAAGTAACTTAGTGTCATGTAACTTTGCTGTCTTAAACTAGCTCTCCTAGTCCTGCTAACTTGAATTCCAATGCCCCCCACAGCACTAGACCATGCTGTCACCTCTGCCTGCATCATAACAGTTTAGTGGCTGTTTGTGGAGATCACATGCTTTTAAAAAAGACTTTTAAGATTTTCTTATTATAGTCTGACCTCAGATCATCCACAGAATGTCTGCAGATATTAAAACCATTTTCTGACTAACTCAGACACAAACAAATTTTAAGTGACAGTTCATCAGCAAAGAAATATACTATTTAATTATACCCCCCCCCCTTCCCTAAGTGGCTGTATTTCCCCCCCAATCAGTGGTTTAGAACTATGTTTTTCTTCACGTGAAAGTTATGCTTTTGGTCATGTTCAAGAGTTACTGGCAAACACAAAATTGCTTCTTTTGTAATTGTTCCTCCTTCGTAGATATCTGCATTGGAAAAAGGTTTTTGAGGTGTTACATCAATGCTGCAGTGCTCATTACTGTTTAGCCAACTGAACTAGAAATACATAGTTATTTCACAAGCCATATTCCACAACTTAATTCAGTATCACCGTTTATCCGGTGGCAATGGTTCACTGAGTTCCCAAATCCCTCCCTCACCATTTACTTGCAAGGCTGCGCTATAAACCAAAACAGTGAAATCAAACCCCAACCACACAATGTACTGCTTATTTATTACATATTTAAATCTAAATCGCTTCTGATATAGGTAATTTGTGTTAGAAAGTTTCCCTGCCATGAATGTGATGTTAGTGAAGGGTAACAGAGGACTGAAATGTCATAAACTAAATGTGGGAGACGGAGATATACCCTTAATTATTTCTTCCTTGTCCCTCCCTTCTTGGGTTATTTTTATTGCTTCCATTTTGGTGTAAAGATTTCAAAATCAAAAAAGAGAAAAAAACCCACTATCATCCTTCCCATCTCCCCTGAAACATTCCACATGGAGCAATGGACAACCCAAGCAGATACAGGCACTACAGACACTCTGCTGAAAAAGTATTCAGCTTTGAGCTCCTACTAGGACTGTTTACAGATCCTGCATAATACCTCTACATCCCAAAGATAACTCTAGCTTCTAGGCCTGTGAGCATCATGCACCTTTGTTAATATTGTGCCGAAGGTCTGTGGGTCAAATTTATTTAAATGTATGCTGTACTAAAGAATAAATAATTACAACCCATAAAATGGCTGTTTACCCAGTTTCATTTTAGCTGACACAGAAACACTAGGAATGCTTGTTAGGGAAAAAAAGAAAAAAGAAAAAAAAGTAGCCTTTTTGTTTTCTTTTCCCTCCTTCAAACTTTACTCTGAGATGATGGGCTAGGTTCTGATTTCATTTATTCTACTCTAAATCACAGATTAAAGTGTGAATTCAGAGTACTTTATCTTTCCTACATCAGATGGTCATTCCTAGAGAGCAGCATAGCATGCCTTTGTGTCAGCTCCCTTCTTCCTACCTGAGTAAACCAGGCCCTCCACTGTGCATCTGCCATAGGACACCCCTTATGAATCCAGAACTTGTCAGACATAAATCCCAGCTCAGTCTCATTTAGAAAACTCTCCTCTATCCCAGATTACTCTAGATACTGTGAAACAGTATACATGTAGAACAGATGTGCACTACAATAGCTTAAAGTAAGGTCTGGGAACCTAAAGCCTCAGGCTGCCCACAGCCACAGATTCATTCCTCCTGGACCACAAAAACGTTCCCTTCCTTGTACTGACTGAGAAAGAAAGACCAAGTGGCTGATACCACTGGTGACAACTACAAAGAATTCCCATCTATGTTATAACACTAATGTGACCCACAGTAATGCTGAAGTGGAAATATCATCACAGCAAGGTCCCCACAGCAAGAACATTGCAAATTACAGAGACCCTGAGTCTATCATGGAAGCCCCACAAAATCTACCAATGTTGGTAGCCTCAGTGTGATGACTTTTTTTTCTTCCCTGTCTGCACATATTGCTGCTTTTCCCTTCCTCCCCCCCATCTTTTCTATCTCTAACTCCTCTCAGTAACAGAATCCATTCAAAATAGGATCCATATAAGAGATCCACTGAGGCTAGGCCCACACACTATTACATTGATAACATAAAAGGAGACGAACCCAGGAAGCTGGAGTTAGAAATGGAGGCAGTTCTCACAGCACAACAGAAATCTTCAAGAAACTTTTCTATATATAGAACTACATGTGTTGGAGATGCAACTTTTTTATTGGCTAGGCATTCAAAACTACTTTTCTTTTGAGTAAAGACTGCTTCTCACTGAGCGATAATGTCAATGCTACTTCAAGCATTTCAAATTTCAGACTTTTTTGATGTCTTATGACTTAACTGTAAGAATTCTGAGACAGAAGTGGGTAGATGTTTTTGCTCACATTTTCACATTCAAATCAATTCAAATTAATTTTGAGTTTTTCCTTTTTTAAAGGCAAATGAACATTAGAGAGCACACTGTCTCCTAGATCACCCCTCCGCACTGTTTTTCAGGTTCAATTTTTTCCATGCTTCAGATATGAAAAAACATGACTGAAAGGAGAATTCATCTCACTTCACTTTAGAGACTTGTAAGGGAAGCATCTACAGCATTGGAAGTAGAGTCCCTTTGTAGTCCCTGAAGACAAACAGCGATAAGGCAAGATTCAACCCCAACATTTTAGATGCTTACCTAGGATGAGATGAATTGCACTTGGAAAGTACTGATTCCTCTGCATTGACTACACTGTGTAGTATAAATATCTACATTTGTTCAAATCCCTGTCTCAGTATGTAGTTTTTCCTGTCTACATACAATCTGTCCATTTAAATTTCAAGGTTTTTGAGACAAGGACTGGCTTGCTTCATCTACATGTGCAACAAACAGGTCAACACTATCACAACTGCATGACTGTGGCTTTTATTTGCTGCCCAAGTATGAAACATCAAGAACAATGGCAATGCTAATACCCTAAACAGATAAGTAATTACAGCCCATGGAAAAACCAATGGTTTAAATAAGAACAATACTGGAAGCCTAGTTCAAAATTAAAAAAAAATTCACAGCCATTGCATGCAACACAACTCTGAAAGGCCAGATATGGGGAGCAACCAAAAAGACAGCTTTGTCCTGCTTACAAAGTCTCTCCTTGTTGTGGTTATGGACTCTGATCTGTTACTGCAGCAATAAATTTTGTTTATGGCCTTTAGCTTTTACAAAGAGGGTGAAAGAGGGACAAATCTCATGTTGTCTTCAGTCTTTAACTAAAAGAAAAAAAAAAAAAGAAGAGGAGCAAGAAAAAAAGTGCCTTTGAACAGAGGTGAGGACAAGTGGAGCTCATCTGTAGTTAATAAAGTTTCCTGATCCTAAATTTCTCAAAGCTGGGCTACACTGCTTTTCCGGGTGACCCCATCTTTCCTAAGCTACTCTTTGCTTCATAATTTGCAACAGAAGAGAGACACCACCTCTCAGTCATTCTGTACATTAAATACTGCAGGCAAAACTTGGCTGTTTGGATGTTGTTACTAGGATTCTTCAAAATTATATACTCTTCTTGGTTTCAGTCATTCCAGCTACTGGGCTGGGCAATGGCATTAGAAAAAACAGGAGAATTTACCTAAATAAAGATCTTTTGGGTAGCAAGGCCGTCTTTGATGAATTAGGTACAGGTGGTTTTGTAGTGAAGAGAACTGCAGAATTTCTTCAAGCCATCAGAGGCAGGAAGAAGTGTAACAGTGCAGTGCAAGTTAGACTGCTTCACATATTTAGAAAGAAGTGCAACAATCAAAATTAACCTGAAATTTGTAAAATATTACAACAGTTCTTCAGACCACCAGGCATTAAAACCTTTGGAAACACCTTCCACTCTGTTCACTAAGTAAAAAATATAATAATTTATATACATCTTAACCCTTACTGCAGCACCTACACTTTTTTCCGTATAAAACTACTGATGCATAGTTTAAAACCTCACTGCACCCAGTAGCCTCTTTAGCATGATATCTCACCTAAACATGACATTATTTCACTTGTATTCAGGGTGACCTCTCCTTTCAGTCTAATAGCAATATTTTCAAAATAATATTACATTCCTTTGCAGGCTCCCTCTAATTTAATAAAACCTTCTCAAGTAAAACTAATCAGTGGGTGATTTATGTAGTTTTAGACAGATATAGCTTTAATCAAATTACTAAGCTACATGTAAAAGCCAAATTTACATAGAAGGGTTTCCTTTCACGAACAAATAAATGCTGAAAACATAATTTCAAGAAAAACTTGCAAAGAAAAAAAAGGGGGGATAGCAAAGTAAAGTAATTACCTATCTCCCTTTGGTTTTCTCTTTTGTACTGTCTTCCCTTTGGGTCGTCTTTCACTTCCTAAACAGGGGCTCCCACCAGGGCCTGTTACCCGTATTGATTCAAGGCCTTTGGAAGATTTCTTAAAAGTAAATTCCACTGGTTCTCCTTCTTTTAGGCTTCTAAATCCTTCCATGTAAAGCTTGCTCTGTAAATAGGAAAAATACTCTTGGTTATCGTTGCCTTAAAAACAGTATTTACATTTAAAATCAACAGGACAAATTACCCCATCTACCATCCTACAATACATACAAGCTGAGTAACACCTTCCTCTGTGTGAGCTATACCAGACAATACTACAAATTATAGCCCTGGATACACTGAAAACACTATTCAACACTAAACAAGTAACAAGAACCTATTTTCAGTACCAGCAAAACTGAAAAAACATTTTCCTTTTCTGTGATGAGTGCTATAGATGTAAGAAGCAGAGAAAATGCTGTAATCTTAAAACACCTAACAGGTTTGGGAACTGAAAAGGCCTGGAAAGAGAGCAAATATGCACTTTAGAGCTAATTCATTTATAATCGAAATTTTAATAATTTGTGTTCTTTATATCTCTGCTGGCTCTGCTGCTCTGAAAATGAATCATAGATAAAACGAGCACAAGAAGCAGGAGGAAGGCACTCTGAACAAAGTCCACTGAGATGGGCAATTCAAATATCCCTACCGAGCTGGTAAATTTCTGTTCACTACAACAAAAATGTTATCTACTTAGCATGATTTCTGTACAGATTTGTATTTTCATTCACAGAAAAGGAAATTATCAGCATCAGGGCAAGTGAAATAAATAGTGATAGATCTTACGCTATCTGCAGCAGCAAAATCTTGGACAAACTGAAGTCAACAGGAGCTCACCACTGATTCTAATTCAATGAAAATTTTCATCACAACTCCAAATAAATTATGTACAATAGTACAATGGTAAGTACATTCCAGGACAAATCTGATGAATCAAACTCTTAAATAAAATGATCATCAAGTTAAACGAGACAGCGTTGGAGCTTTTTTGGGTGGGGGGGTTTGAAGATAAAGTGGAAGACTCTGGTTGCACTATACTTTTATTTTAGAAATTACACAGTACATGAATGAGATCAGTTGGACTCATGGATAATTTTACAAAATCCATTAATTTCCACTCACTTAGAGGTTTTCGAGGAGAGTTACAAAACATGTCAGGAAGGGAATCTCCTCTGCAGGTGCCATCCAGCTCTGTCATATGTCAAAAAGGCGGAGTGACACTTGACTCTAAGTTGCGTCTGTTACCTGACAAGTGCAACTAGCGAACATAAACAAATCGGATGGCAATCCCTGACATGGACATTACTTCCTGTAATGATATTATAGGAGGTCTGCAGCACCAACACACTACTTGAGCAGAGCACAAAAACTGACACAGTTCATAGTTCATGCACAAAGAGGGAGCTGGTCTCTTCACAGGAATGCACAGAGAATAGGACAGGAGGCAACAGAGCTCGCCTTGAGCTTCTTCAGAGGAAACTCCACCCAGACACAAGGAGAAGTTGCTTGCTATAAACTTCTCCCCGTCTTTCTGAAGAGGGACACCCTTGCAAAGTCTATTTCCCACAGCACTAACAGTTAAGTTACAAATTATATAATAATTGGGAATATTTATTTTAATGAAACCATGTGTGAAAGCACCCATGCCTCAGCTTCCCAAAAACCCAAGTACCAGACCAGCTGAGTTCTCACAGTCTACCCAGCACAAGACACTTACCGACACTGGTCTGACCAAGCAGCTCAGGTGCTTATAATTTTCCAGCAGAAAGTAAGCAAGAACACAGCTCCATTCCTGAGAATAAAGTCTTATTTTGCTTATCCAGTTGTGCAGATCTAGTACTCGTGGCTCTTCCACCACACGTTGTAACAGTGTGAAGCACGAGAAAAATACCTGATTTGACTGGCTAGAGGTTGAGCACTATTTAAAAAGGAGAGGGAGGGAGGGCAAATAGCATCGGGGAACTGCAGGACACATGAAAGAAGAAATAAATAATATCTGTTCCCTTAATCATAAGCTTGGCTTTTTAAAAAAATAAATTCATAAGATACAAAAGTAGAAATATTCAACTATTCTTACTAATGCAACTGGAAGACAGTAATTCTACATAAACCAATGAAACAAACCACCCAGGAAGGTAGTATTACTTCAAGCAACCCTCCACTTTGAAATGTCTGTATAGCAATATGGGGATCTTTGTCACATAATGAAGAAACATCCAAGTTCAGCATATGCCCAAAGAAGACACCACCACTCATCAACTGAAACAGCAGATACTGCCTCTAGGTCCTTCCACACCATGGAAAATCTTTTTAAAAGGAAAGAACAGAACAATGTGTATTCTGTCCCAAACTAAGCATATAGTGGCATGTTCCAAATCTAGACAATCATGACAACACACAGATGCGTGTTAATCACAAGGGAACCTCAAAGACATAAACCCTTATTTTCCTGTAACACTGAACACAGCATGGATGCTTTGGTCTTTTTGTTTAACTACAATCTAATGAAAATATGGTTAAGTCTCAGGAAGAGTTAAATGCATTTTTCCTTTCTGAGTTTCACTGTTATTAAAAAAAATGTCAAAAGGCTGACGTCGGATATGCACGTAACGTTGTCTTCTACTTCAAAATAAGTAAGCACTTGCTTAAAATGGAACTTATACCAGTACACTATTAGTACTCTAAAATGTTTTTATTTTTCTGATTTCACTTTTAGCAACAGTAGTTCTATTTCCAAATGAAGCACTCTATTTGTAAGAGAGATTTTTAAACATATTTAAAAGCCAAAGTAAAGGGACAATTACGGTTTCATGAATCACATGTTCTGTGGGTGTATATTTTTTGCATGTTTGGTTTTTTTAAAGCACTTTTAACAACAAAAAAATGTTGGAAAAACCCACTTCAAGTTACTTGCACAGTACTCTCCTTGAATACAGCTTTTCAATGTTAGACATGGATTTGATACTGTGTGACTTGCTGTGCAAATGTATAGCTCCTGGTGAGATTCTCTGAGGGTGCAATAACAATTCAAAGCCATTGTGAAAAATGGCATTCGGAAACCAGCAAAACAAATCTAAAACCTGAATCGCTCTCAACTTGTCTAAAGAGTTGGACAAAAAATGTCTGTAAAGTTGATAATTTAATGTTGAGAGATCTAGCTCAGTATTTTCCTCACATTACTTAAACAAAACCAACACAATTAAAACCAGCCAGAGTTTCAAGTCAGTGAACCATTTCTAGAGCCCTGAATGGGGTGTACGGGCACACGGCCAACAAACAAAGGGAAAAACTTAAAAGCAACATGCTTTTCCTCACTTCTCCCTCTTTCAGCTGTCAGAGACTTTACTGTTATTTTTACTAGCAGTCAATACAGTGATTTCAGACCATAGCTTTTTTCTTTCTCCTTTTTAATTTGACGGGGCCATTTCAGGTGGTTTCTTTTGTGTTTTTGTTTTCTTCTTTCATTTTAATAGATATCCTACTATTTCTTGGTATTTTAGCCTATAACGTAAAACATCACACATCTCTGTCACAAGCAATGGCTTGGTCCAAAATGCTGGCAATTTCGTAGTAGTATTAGCAACAACAAATAGGAATGGAAAAATCCATGACTGCAAGGTTACAGAAAGCATTTTCTACTACAAAACAAAAATCAAAACTTAACAAATATAAAATACCACTTCCTGGCCAGTGTCAGGGAGTGCTTACTGCTCTCATCAGGCTTTACAAAAGAAAGGAAGTTTGGAATTAAGGATCATTATAGGGGCCCAACTGCATCAGATATGTGTGCATTACTTTTAATAATGCATGGGGAATAAGTGCCTACTCACAACAACTTGGCCATTTCTAGTCAGGACTGTGAACAACTGCTGTTGCAGACATTAAATATTTTCGAGGAAGGAGGGGAAAGTTATTTGGTGGCATTCTGCTTACATCATTTATTTTCTGTATCTCTCATTTCTGCCCCTTTTTATCTAGTGATTGATTGATTGCTTAGTACAATGACCAGACGCCACTGGTATGCCAGGTTTCCAAAAGTAAGAAAACTGTTTTCCCTCCAAAATTATCTACAATTAAATCCAGACATGAAGGAAAGCATATCCTGAAGCTCAACCACAATAACAATTGTTAAGAAAATCTCTCCAAAACAACCTCAGACAGTTCCATCAAGAGCCAGCAACCTTTGAGTAAAGCAAGAGTACACAGTAAGCAGACACAGAAGTAAACCAATTTAGACTGGATGCATACTAATGCTCTTACTTGCAATAGGTCAAAACTACTGCAAAATAGTATTAGTTACATGATACGACTTCAATTACAAGGACTTCTGCTGTCCACCAAAATTCTATTTTAGCAGGTTTGTGAAGACCATGTATTTTTGCAGGCAGAATGCTGAAACAAACAAAAAATCCACAACTTTGAACAACAGCCCCTCTAAGAGCAACATGCTGCTCTGCTGCACTAACATGTGATTTGAAGATTGGGCACTTGCAAAACACCTCACCAGTGCTCTTACTCAAGGCCTTGTTCCTGCTCCTAGAGGCTTATCTTGCACCAAATCTGGCACTTCTTTCAGTCCTCCCCATAAGCCAGTTTAACTCACTAATCTGACAGGAAACAAACTCAGTTTAAAAAGAAGGGGGGAGGCTAAGAGGAAGAGGAAACAGAGATAGATTTTTGTTTTTCCAGTGAGCTAGATCTATTCACAGAAAGGTTCAATGAGCTCCAGGGCATACATAGTGGAAACGTCAACTTTCGAGATGAGAGTGTGTTCCTTAATATTTTAACTGTAATTTCTACAGAATTATAATTTTATTTTTTTTTAAGTTCAGCATAACACAAATTAACTTTAAAATCAAGCTACAAAACACAACTTCTCAGAGATCTGCACTTCAGCGTTCAGACAATGAAGAGCCATGTATACTGCATGTATACAACGTTTATGAGAAAGGGTGAGCTACTGCAAGTAACTTTACAGTAGAGAAAGAAGTAGTACGTAGGCAGTAACCACAATGCAGCTGCTACACTGCAATTTCACATCTTTATTTCTTGGAATTTGTTTCTGTCTTGAATTTCTACCATGACCGTAGTCATGTTCATAACCTTGTTTCCATTCATCATCCTGTCACTGTCCCCACACTGTTATTCTTTTTACTGAGAAGTGTGCAGAGGTATTTATTTAGCTTTTGAAGAAAAAGGCTCTAATTCAAAACCACTCTCCCTTTATAACAGAAGGATTTCTTCATTCGCAATTTATGGGTCTAAAGGAACTTTTATTAACTGCTTTAACTCTTAAGAAGTTTAAATGAATTCTAACTCAGGTTTCAGTTCTTGTTTCACCACAACTTCCAAGAAGTGACTTCCTTTAATGATCTACTCCTTTTTGCATTAACTTTTCTCTGCCAATATCCCTCCCAGGAATAGGTTCTCTGCTAGGAGGATAAAGTAACTTCCCACAATTCTCTTTTTCGTTTGGGATTCAAGTCGAACCTTTTCTCTATTTAGCCTCCAGTACTTCAGCTCACTTATGTTCACCTAATTTAACACGTTCATCTTAAATTGTTACTGACTTTTTGTTATCCCTTTAATTTAAACCAAATAAAAACTGTTCATGTCTTATCTTCATTTTTTAAAAAAATCGTATTTTCTGTAAGATCAGCAATTCCTTCCAACTTCCTAGAACTTCTATTCCAAATTACTCTTTTGGTAAAACTATTGATTGCTGTGTACAGAAACATCACATCATTATATCATCATTTGTGCTTACATATAGATCTGGCCTATTACATAGTCTATCTATAATGTTACTATACCTCCTAGTTACCTACTGTGTTACTATACCTACTAGTATTCCTCTCTCATAATATTGTTATTACATTGTCTGTATATAAATCTAAGCTCAAGATCTACAACAGGTACTTCATAATTCCTTCCCTAAGTGATTTTGGCCAAACAGTGTCCATGCTACTGTTTGGTTTTTTACACAGTGCCAACTCCATTCACGACACCTTACTAATTTTCTGCATCATTTTCAATATTTGCATTCAGGCCATGAATGTTATTTGATCATGTTTCTGTTGCCTCTATATCTGGTTACACATTTAGCACCAGGTGTTCTAATTTTGTGTACTAATAAAAAGAGCCTGGACAATAAGCATCTTTTGCTTTTTCTCCCTGACCTCACCCCTCTTTTCTTTCTGTAGTTAGTGTATTTTTTGTTAGTGTAGCATGTACATAACTAGTGTTCTGCTGCTTTCACCCTTTTCTCCTTTGCATAAACCATTTTTTTAATTGCATGTGCAATTCTCACTTACCCAATTTTCCTTTTTCTGTGCTTTAATATCAGGCATGAAAATCAAACCAGTCCCTTCTCTCATTTCTTAGTTTGTATTTTCTCATCAGTCATGTTGGGCACAAAGTAAGAGAGAATTGACTCACTTTACTCAGTTTAAAGGTCTCACCAAGGTCTGACATTAACTCAGGAAGAAAACCGTTTCCCTGTTCTTGGTAATGTTGGATTTCTGCTATGTTTCTGCTCCCTGAATCAGTTCTATGCCATAAAAAAAACCACCAGTACACCTCAAAAGAAGCCTTGCAAGTGTGCAGCCATGGCACAGAGGGCTGTCCTGTGCAGCACCTTGCCAACTTACCACTTACAGTGTCTCAGTGATCTCCCGAAACCACACCATTAATCCCAGACAGGTTATACCCTCTTAAGTTCACCCACTGGGAAGCATCTTCTTCTCTTAATGCTTTCCAATGGTCAAACACCTTCAAGCTCCCTCCTCAAAAGTGTTCCCTTGCCATCAGCTGACCACACTGCCTTTGGCAGCTCCACAGATTCCCCAGGATGGTGGTCCTTCCCTTCCTTTGCTAGCCACTTGAGCTATATTGCCACTGTTGCAAATACTCATCTGCTGTAAGGCAATTCTGCAGAAACCTGAAGGCTCTTTCTACAAAGGTTAGGAAAGGATTAACACGACCTTTTACGCAATTGATAAACAGGGCAGATCATCCCCTTTCTGTTTTCATTACGAGGATGCACTTTCCCTCTCCCCCGTTTTTATTTCTTTTATGATACAAGGGTCTGATGTCAAGCTGAACAGACTCTCCAAGACATCCTAATATTCAATCCATTTTAGTGAAGCTTCAAGTGGAAAACTTACCAAGGGGGAAGAAAACTAGCATAACTGTTAGGTGTACCTCCTCCCCTTACAACACACCATACACCAAAAAATTCATGACAACAGTGAGCTACATATTTTCATGGTGTCCACCTAGGCATAGTATTTTTCAAACCTCCTCTCTGTTAAGAACACAAAGGTCCAAGGCAGAGGTCAAAACAAGCCATTCCTCCAGCTCATCTTCTATTAAGTGAAGAAAGGAGGTACCATGCAGAGTCCTAGAGCTTTTTTCCTCCCTTTATGGGGGAAAAAAACACAGACCCAAAAAAAACAGAAAACCAAAACCCACGAAATAAAACGGAGTGGGCCACTAGAAAATCCATGAATACTACCAAGTCTGATTGTCTCATTTCTTCCACGAGGGATACAAATATTACAAAATCTGCAAGATGAATTTGGCTCAGATGTCTCCCGTCAGGCATCTCTCCTGCAAGTTTAATGGTGAAGACAGAACACAGCATAGCTGTAATTCACTCATTTTAAAAAACGCGGAATATACTGAAACAGTTCTCCTCTAGCAGATCTAAGGATTAGCCAATTTCAATGCCCATCATCTCATAAACAGAGGTGGAAATGCAAAAGCACAGGAAAGAGTAATGTACAACCCACAGTTTACTGCGTTTCTCAAGTACTGAAAGTGTACTCTGGTAGAAAGCACAGACTCAACAGTAGAGTTATCTCACCTAAACCACAGTTTCCTCCAGATTTATTACATCTTTCTGTTGTCGTTAACCATAATTTCAGAAAAAACTGCAGCACCTCTATTTTCCACGCCTGCCCTACAATGTCTATGAGCGTAATTTCTGTGCTCCTCTATACACCCCCATGCATGGGAAAGACAATCTCCCGTGCCAGGAGATGTTTAAGCTATATAAAGGTTTCTTATCCACCTCCCTCATCACCAATTAAAAATAAATTAGGCCCAGATTATGATCAGTTAATTCAGATGTAGCAGGATCTCTCTCTGCACATGCAACTTTCCCTTCCTCTGCATAAAAGTGGCCTGAGAGTCATGTTTTCTTACTTCAGACCCTTAATATCCATCTCTGGGGAAGCTGTTCTTAAACTTTAAATTGTATACCAGTAGCAGAATAGTAGCAGCAAAATATTGAGAAAGCAGTTCATCCACCTTTTTGCAATCCTTTACAGGAGAAAATTAAGCCATTCACATCTCACTGGTAAACATAAGAATGGCTAACACTGTGGGCAGCTACAGGAGCCACAGGCCGACACTAAAAAAAAAACCCCACATTGCAAACGTAAGAGTCAGCAAATTAGCAATACATAAGGAGCCCTGAACTTGTTATCTTGCCCTATTCTCATGGCAAAATATATGCCTGGCTGTTTCTTCCTGAATCGCAGTGCAACAGAGAGCCACCAACAATTCTGCAGTCCAAAAGGGGAACTGAAGGTCGGGGTGAGTGTAACTGGGTTGTGTAGGTAGGTACAGGCTAATACATAACCAGGACAAAAAGAATCTTACTTGTGAGCAGTAATGAGTTAGGACTGTGGGATGGGAAGGATAGAAGTAAGAGGATGGTTGTTAGATTGTGCTGGACTTTCTCATGGGGGAGGGTTCAAGGTGGTAGAAGGGCTGGGTCCTACCAAAAGACCACGGGTGGCAGCCTATGAGGAATGGGCTGGGGCAATGGCCTGGCTGATGATTTAATGATTGAAGCTAAAACCAATCTGTGAAAAAGAAGTGGCCTACAGTTACAGCAGCTACAGGTTCTCAAAGCTGCAGATAAGCCAACTCTCCCCTCCTCCCAGGCTGTGCAGATACAGGAGTGGCTTAAGAAGTGGAAGAAGAATGAGGGTTTATAGCCAAATCCTGACTTAGGTTGTGCTAGTAGTCCACCCTTACCTCTACTTCCTTTTTTTCTCCTCCTCTGGTTGGTCCCAGTCACCTATAGGCTAAAGCCTGAAGGACTGTCCTTATACCACCTCCACTCTCTCCCAGGCCCTGGGCTGAGGACTGGAGCCTACCAGCCCAGCATAGTGCCAGGTCTTCACCTCAGAAACCCGAGATTATGTTGTAAAGAATGCTTTCTGAAAACTACCATCAGATGCATTAGTCCAAAGCCCCTCCATGCTTCAAGGACCTCTTCTAATTCTTCAGAGAAGAACGCTGTCTGCTTGAAAGCTACAGCGAGCTGGGGAGCGAGGGAGTAAGTGAATGTGGAATACAGGTGAGAGTAATTATGTCCTAAGCAATCTCAAGATAAAAATCCATTATCTTGTAAACAGACACCTCTCTTGACCTCTTCTCCAGCTTTTGCGCAAATATTGTTTCATGGTACAGGTGTCCTTGGTTCCCACTGAGGACTCACTGCACCGTGCAACGAGTCCTACAGAAATGACACAAGAAGCCATCAACAGGCAATGCACCAACACTACTAAATTGTTTGGAGGTCAGAACCTATATTTACCATTTGTTTTAAATTCTATTTATTTAATATGCCAATATATAAATATGCCAATATACACAAATGAAATACTGGTTAGAATATTTTTTTGCTAAAATTGCAGTCACCATCCACACAAAAATAATACAAGAATATCTGTCAAAATTGGTGGGGTTCAAATGTTGTTGTTCAAAAAGCAAAGAAGCAATAAATAGGCTGAAATTTTTATTTGGACTGGTTTATTTTTCTCACAATATTACATATACTGTAAAACCAAAACATTTTTCCTTTTCAATAAAAGCAAAATTAACAGCAACATTTTCACTGTATTAACAACTCCTGACTTATGATTCAGGGTCTCTATGCTTTTTTAATTGTGGTTAATCTTCCTTAGCTATGCTTGTACAGCAGATTATACACATTTACTCAATTTTCACCTTTTTTTGTTTTAGTCATAGATAATCTAGTATGCCATCAGTCCTACCAACTTATAGGCAGCTATATTTTCATTTGATATGATTTTATCAGAATTATGAATATCTATTAGGTATTCAGATATTTGAAAAAAAGATCACATTTTTTTTCAGACGAAGAATGAGCAAAAGGTTATTTTATACTTCAAACCTTAATCAATTTTTTTTGAGGGACAGGAGTGGCAGATGATCTAAATATATGACAGTTAAGGTACTACAGAGCAATGAAACTAGTTATATATGTCTAACTGGACGTAACAGAACAGACTTCAAGTTAAACTATTTTTTAGAAATACAGAGCAGTAGAAAGAGATAGCACTGATGATTCAAAAAGTAACTTGAACTTAGCAGCACTTTTAAATTACTATTTGGGAGAGTATTTACTTTGTAACTTTACTGTGAAGTAGTTCTCTAAAAAGGTGCATTTTAGAAACTGACAGAAATGGTTGGTTCAGAGCCACTTCTGTTATCAAAGAATAAGCTATTTTCTATTAAAAAAGACACAACCTCTGTTTCACTGAAACACCTCGGNTACTATGGTTATGATTCTATTTGTTTAGGAAGTAATTGTATAATCAGAACGTCATGCATGCAACTGCATTAATCAAATGACAGTAACATTGGCTTCTGCTCAGATTACACAACATAAGACTACTTAAATATTATTTAAGACTCCAATATTGAATCTGTCATTTTTATGTCTTCATTTTAGCATGCTGTGCCAAAGAATGTAAATGTTTTTCAAGGCCTCATGAAAGAGGGTCAGACCAGCTGCAGCAGGAAGACACAAAGGGGTTCCATAAGGACAAGTCCTTCCTCTTGCAGTCTGCTGACTCAGCTCCCATCAACACTTCGGGAAGAGCACGCCCAGAAGTATCAGCCTCCTAATTCTGAATGTGTTTGTTTTTGTGAGTTTATTATACCTCAGATACCCCAGACACATCTCATTATGAAACCCAGGCAGGTGACTAGTTCTGATGCAGCTGTAAGGCAAATAATCCATAGGAGAAATCCCTCCAAACACACATTTGTGGTTTATTTGCCTCACCTACTAACCTGCTTTCAACATAATGATTTGAACTGTAGACTCTCCCATCCTTTCAATACTAAAAGCCTATTGTTTCACAGGGCACTGGTGGCATATATGGCAAGCTCAGGTTTCCCCTGCCTGTTGGGGGCACAGATCCTGACTGACAAAGAGCAAAAACAATGATTGAGGATATCCTCTTCCAAATACCCTTTCTAGGCCAAGTGCTGACAAGACCAGGGACACTCGCTTTGCAGTAGTTACGTTTTCTTTACTTCCAAGAAAAAGACGTTTATTTCTATTGGACCCATCTGTAGTAACATTAAATCAGTCCTCTACATAATGATATTATTTCTCTTAGGGCTGGCTGAAGACTTTTCTTCCTGATAACATCACACTTCACATGGGAGAAAAAACTAGAACTACATAAAAATTGCTTTTTCATTACAACATATGTATGTTTCCACTCAGCCTTTTTGCTGCATTAATGTAACAATCTGGTCTCATGGACTTCCATAACATCAGTGAAAGCTGCCAACCCTCCACTTCCCTTCCCACACCAACAGCTCATATCCCCCCAAAACTGAAATCCATGATAGACAAAATACAGCCTGAAATCTCTACCATCTATATTACTGCTTTACAAGTCCAATGAAAGTGGCCTGCTTTCTGCGCTGTTTGCTTTTAATACTAGAAGTAAACAAACTCCAGGCTCCATTTTTATTGGATCAAAGAGAAAGCTCCAAAGGCTAAAATCAGAGCTACATCATATGGTAACTATAATGCAAAAAACACAGCTGAGTTGTGGGAAACAATAAATTCAGTGTATTACTTCTTTTTCTAGACTCCTTTCAGTGACATGACTATATTCACAGCATTTATTTTCTGGGTATTATGTAAAATGCAGCCATTTGTAGCTGAAAGCACAACACAGTAAGGGAGGGAGGGACGATGTATGTAGTAGGTGATCATAAAGTCAAGTAAGCACAAATTAAAGTTAGATGTGCAGCTGTATGTGTGACTTTGCCATCAGCATTGTCTATGCACCCTCCTTGACTATACAAACTCAGTATGCCCTTATCAGTTGATATACGTGCGTATGTGCATATGAAAACACACATGTAATGTAAAGCCAGCTCCATAACCCAGCTTGATCAAACTGGTAAATCAAACAGTGGTCAAATTAAACACTAGGCCACGCAAAGTGTCCACTACAAAGTATAATAAAAGGTTATCTAGAAAGCCCTTCCTGGCAGAAAACATTACTTGCCGTAACTTGAGCTCTGCAAATGTCTCTTGTACATATGGCAGAACAGGTATGTTGGAGCATTTAATCACAAAGGCTTTTTTTAATCCAGGCAGTACCTACACTGGATGCATGTGCCCAGCAGTTCCTGCACCAGCAGGTTCCAAGAGACATTCCATTGGGAGAAGAGAGTAAGATCAGGAGTGGCACAGAAGGAAGACTTCTGAGCAATCACTCAAGTGCTGGTTAAATTAACTCTAATGATTCTCAGTAGATTCACCTGAGCATTGATCAACATCCATTTGTGCAGTCTTTGACTCTCAGTTATAGCTACAAATAGCTGTGGAGATGCAGTAAAGTAAACTTATCAAGAAAAACTATCTATGTGTGAGAATGACTCAGGTTTTGGTAAAAGTATTTTTGGAAAACGGTAGATGAAATTATGTGAAATAAATTGAAAACACTGAGTAGGAACACGGAGAATCCTCAGGGAAGATCTGTTATTCTTGTACCCTGCAATCCCCAAAATAACACAGCACTTGCCAAAAATGCGGTTGTAGCAAGCAGACTATCATCAACATGAGTGGTGGTACTCTCTGAAAGGCCATTCGTGTTCCACCTTAATTAGATCCCTGAGAATACAGTAACATAGAATTAGAGAAGATATAAGTACCAGCAGTGAAAACACAGAGTAGGTGCTGTGCTCCGATTCCATCAGGCTTGGATACCTAGAGAACATGCTGACTTTTTAGTCAGAGTCAGATTTTGGTCGCTCAGGCAAAAACTATCTCCACCTTCAGGCAGGGACTCAAAACTGCTACAGATCAGAAAGAGGATGAGCAGGATCTAACAGTTGTTGAACCATTCAGTCTCCATACAACGAGAAGGAGGAACTACAGATTTGGACTGCAGGTCCAGGGACTGGACTCCCCTTCCTGCTGTGCAAGAGTAGGCCTGAGAGACATGGGGTTGTACAGAGAATGCACAGGGATGAGCTGGCGAGCAGACCTGCCTGCCTTGGCCAGATGGGAACAGGAACGATGGAGAGTTTCATTTTCTCTTACAAAATACATATAGGGTAAAAGGCATACATAGATGAATAGATAAGAATTTCACTGACAGAAGGACAACAAAGATGTCAACAGTCAAGTGAGGCTACCTCATCCTCCAGAAAAAATTCCAGCAATTTTGGATAATGCAATAAATACGTCTAATTAGACAGGCACAGTCTTAAGAAAATATTCTGTGGTACAGCTCTATTCACTGTGCAGACAAATTTAACCTGATAAATCTGCTTTTTTGGTGTTTTAAAGGTTAAAGGTTATGTCTGTATCCACAAAGAAGTAGTGTACTAATTCCAGAAGCTGACCATGACCTTACAAAGAAGATGACAAAGCTCTTGTGCTACCTTTTCAGTATCAGAGAACACAATGGTTACCCAAGAGTGGATATGAGGCTGCGTGTAGGCTTGGTAAACATTCTGCTCATGAGCAAAATGTGCTCATGGACAGAGACATAGGAGAAAAAACCAAACCAAACAAACAAACCAATGCAAAACTTAGGATAGTGAATAATTCTGAGACAAATCTAACATGATTTATCTCACTTTCTTAAACACATACCCCTTCAATTCAATGAATCCTAAGGACAAACTAGTAAATCAGCTTTTTTCTTTATAGCTACACAGTACTTTTGCACCTCCAAGGCCATTTAGATGTGACCACTATGTCATGTGAATAGTTATTTTAAGAATGCAAGGAAATCGTAAGATTGTGTTCATGATTAGTCACCTGTCAAGTTTCTGCAGTTCATGTACCATGTGGGATTTCTTACCGCTGGCTTTGTTCTGTAAACATGTAAATATTCTTCAGAGTAACCAGATGCATAAAACGTCTGTTATGTAGACAGGCAAAATATTTTTGAGATAAATTGCAAAAAAACATTGACACGAAAATAGGAAGTCAAGAGTACAAAAAATTAAAGTCTTGATTGTTGTTGTTTGCTTTTTTTAATGTTAACACATATTAACTTGATTAACTACACTCAAGTGTTTCCAGAGAATTAAGCCCCTGAAGCTAATAACAAGCATGAGAAACTTAAAAGTGAGAGAGAGGGCAGCTCCTGGCAATTAGGACATTTAAACACAGACAGAAGAGACACCATAAAAACAGATGTAGAGCTGGGAGATACATGATTCTCCACAGACTCAAGACCTCAGGTTTCCCTCCTGTAAGCAACTAAAAGTAGGAATAGCTGAAGATGCAAGAATTAGTCTTGTATCAATAGAATCTTTGTATTTTAAATTCAGCTGTTGATTTAGAATGGAGTCTAAGAAGTATTAACCATCAAATGGATACCACAGCATAGTTTAAGACCTGTTTTTTTTCCTCAAACAACATAAACTAAAGTGAACGAAAAACTTTCTTAGAGAGTAAAAATGGGGATTAACTTTTTTCCTGTTAATGCAGCTTTTAAAAACTAACAGTTTTGCTGGTCTGTCTCCCAAAGTGTGCAGAAAAAAAAAGGGCATCTAAAAACTTTTCTTTCTTGTCAAAGAAAACCTATTGTGAATGTACTCACAGATGACTTAACTCACAGGTATCTCTCCTGGGAAATAACATCATTATCTAATCCATTTTTCATTGCCTAATATGGTATTGAAAGAAATCAAAACAATAAACAAAGTCATTTGTTGTCTGATGAAAGGGACACAGAACTGGTTATGTATGATCAGTCAAGTAAGCACAGAGGCAGAACAGTGACAGAAAGCTCTCCAGCAGTATTCCTGTAAGAACAGCCCATCAAAGCAACACACAACAACTTGGACAAATGCTAGGATCCGGGATGAAGTAACATGGATATTCTACTTGGAAATTAAAAACTAACACTGAAAAGTTAGAAAGGCCCATCTCAATGGAAAGGGCAAGGTCACTGTTCAGAAACCACAAAGGTGGACTGGCCCAAGGAGACTCCACCACAGCCATCTAGAGAAACTGGGTGTTACTTAGTCCAGGAAATTACATACCATAGCCCTTCAGTCACATGCTCTCTGGCTTGTGAATTTTAAGATGCTTTTCTCTCTGTTGCTTTTAGTTCTACAAAAATTATACTTCTGTTTGAAGGTCATCTCTAGTCACTGATTACCACATTACTGCTCTTAAGACAATAAAATGGCAGTTTATGAGCCCAGTTGCACTTGACGGGATTCACACTGAGCAGCAACATTGTGGGATCTTTTTACAAGACAGGATGACTCAGGAAGCTACCAGGAAGCAGCTGGGTCATGGATTCAGCCTGGGAGAGGCTGGCCCAGGTTACCGAGGCAGCCTGCCACAGGGCACGTTAATGCACATGATGCTTCCCAGTTTTGGGAGCAAAAATTTTGATAAGGGGACAGGCTTTTGAATATTGTTAAAAGTTTCTGTAAACACAGAGCCCAGAGCTTGCCTGCTGAAGGTCTGGATTACTTGCACTAGAAGTGTCACTAGTTTAATTTCAACACACAGAGCTCCTCTCCTTGCACCACTGCCTTTGGTTTCCTGCCACCCTACTCCAAGCAAGACATAAAGGTAGAAACACTGGCTTTGTTTGTATGAAGATTCACGCAAGGCTTGGTCTCAATTACAGTTGGTGATGTTTACACAACTGAGCTCTTGACTTCATAGAAAAAGCTATTTCTGTCACTGGTCAAAGCACCTCCATGCTTCAAACCAGGACAAAAGAAGAGCGAACAGGACTTGACTCACCAACTTCACTCAGAGTTTAAACTATCACTACTAGATGGCCATCTATGGCATTTTTCTGAAATTTGAAAAATCTCACCCACCACGATGCGTTATTAGTGACCTGTTACATATAAAAACATTTGCTCCATCTGTTTTGTGTTCCTTTTTCTAAGTTAGATAGTAACACCACACCATTTCTGGTACAGCCTACTCCCAGATCTTGAAAATGTTCTGACTCAGTCATGCTATCTAAACATCAGGACTATTTTTAGCTTCCTTAGCATGCTTCAACTTCGGGGCTTAACTCAAATTTCTAATAAAGAAATGATAATATGCTTAATAATGTGCTTAGATTTATAACATATACTAACTGTATTTTATGTCATTAAAACTTGTAATCACAATTTTGGTTTTGTCCCTGATACTTTCTGCTTCATTTGAGTTAGTATGAGAAGTTATCCTGGCAAGTTTTTTGGTCAAAAATGAAATTTGGTTCTTAAAAATGAACTAAACCAACTAATCAATTGTAAATGAACTGTTCATAAAATAAAAATACATGGCTCTTTAAACAGCAGCTTGAATCTACATCATCTCACTCAATTCTTACGAATATGTGTGGATGAAGATAGGAATATGGATATCTCTATGTAGATACATACAGAGTATCCTATTTTCAGAACTGAGTATTTCTGAAATGACAACTAAAATGTTAGAATTACTCATATAAACTCATTAACATAATTTTTAATTTAAGCAATGGCCTTTTCAGGAAAAGGGAGCAGCTCTCTGAGGCTTTTCCCAGCTGCAGATTCTGCAGATTCTTTCCCCCATCCAGTGTACCAGATTTGGCATTCATCTGAGTCATCACTAATTGAGGTAGTAATGTCCACATAAATTTAATTAAAAAAAAAAAAAAAAAAAGGAGTTGTGTGTGTTTTGTTTTTAAAACAGATTTAGCTTGCTGAACTGCCTGATGCTGTAGCCTGTGCTAGCACAGAAAAAGCAAAGCAGGTAAGACTGCTCCTTCTGATACAGCTAATCTAAATGTGCTAAACTATATCAAATCAGACCCTAAGAGTACCAGTTAAATAAGCCTTTAGAAGATAACTAAAGTTTAGTAATTAATAGTAATTTCAAAATATTTTTCTTTGTGGGATGTTTCATTAAAGTAGTCATACACCATGGTTAGAACTGAGAGGAACACAGATGAACTCTTTACGGAAAATTTGGAATTTGTCACAAAGCTTTTCTATTAATAACTACAAAGAGCAGTACAGACTTCAAAAAAATAATTTTCAAAGTTTACTTTCCACTTCACTGGGAAGAAAGTCTGTTTGTATTAACATAATATACCAAATCTATACAATTCATATCTCATGAGCTCATTAGCTGAAGAGCCAATCAAGACACTAATTTTTTCCAACCCCTTTCTCCTGTCATCTTCACACTTCCACTGCCTCCCAAATCGTGGATTAGTAAATGCTAACACACTGAATTAGAGATGGCCATTACTGTTGGAGTAGGTCTGAGCTTCTTAGGAACTAATATAAATTCTTAGGAACTAATATAAAGCAGGAGTGAAAAATATTTCTGAGGAAAGATCAAGCTTGCGGAGCAGCAAACCACAGGGCTTTAAAAATTATTGCCATGAGATCCCTCCAAAAGCAATTAAGTGACGAGATATCAGAAGTGACCTCGGTATCAGAACTCAGCCTACAGAACAGTTGATCAACTAAAATGGTGCTGTGCACAACAACAGGCTCTGCAAAAGGTGTATTATAGGGAGTTTACACAGTATTTGGAAACAAAAATTACCATCCTAAGTTCCACTCAGACTGTGGGTGGTGCTAAAGTTACGCATATTCTTCATTCACTGTATTGTGAAGAAAAATTCCAGCCTCCTGCAAGGTACAGTAACCCTGACAATCAAATACGTACTCACATATTAGACTGTAACTGTGGGTTCATCTTCACTACTGTTAAATCAATTGTACTTAACTCAATTACAGTGAGGTAATTACATTAACATGAGTCAGTGCATCCACACATGGCATTTGCACGTGTGCTGAGCGAATTGCTGTTACCTCCCACATGGCACAAGTACTTCTCTCAATCACATTAAACAGTACACAGCTCAGGACACTTTCAGCTGCAGTTCAAGCCAACACACTGCTGTCAAATGCCTCTATTCCACTTGCACAGGGGAGATCTACTGCAAAGCTGCCCTTAACCAGGTACGCACTAAATCCTGTGTGGGTTTACCTGCCCACTGTAGAGTCTCTGATCTTGTAAAATTTACTATGTGCTAATCCTTTTGAAAATGGAATAAATATACCCATCTTTGCAATCTGTTATTATTAAATATAAATGTGAGGAGAAAATGAACAGTAATTAATAAATTTTTTTAAAAATCACCAAAACTGTGGGAGTTACAGAAATTTTACTGTTACCAGAAACATCATGATTCATTGGCTCTTGACTACATCTGCTGGCAGACACACATGCACCCATTTCAAGTCTCTGCTGTCTCCTTCTATGTCTCAGGCTACATATATGCTGCTAATTAAACAGCTTGGGCATCATTTCCCCGTCTCTGAAGCAAGGTGGCACAGCGTAAATCAACATTCATCTAGCAAAAGTCTTTCCTTCTCCACTTCCGCCCCATTCCCAAAAGACAGGGTAGCTGTGCTCTGACTGCTGACCGGAGTGATGCCACCAGGCATGCACTCTTCTGCCCGATGTGCCAAATGCTGTAGCAGTTGCTGTGGGGAGAGGAAAAAAAACAGAGAAAAACATGCAACCTCTTGGATCATGGAGGATCACACTCCACTGCTTCAGTCTGCTCCTGACCTGTGGTTATTTATCACTAGTTGCAGTCTTATATCCCATGAAGAGCAATACTGGTTTGTTTACTGGCAGTTTCTGCTACTGGTCAGGCAGGTGTTGGCAGAAATTATAGCTGGCCCATGCCTTAATTTAAGTAAGAATCTGTACACTGGTACCTGTGAGCCCAGCTCAGCAGCACTCCTTTCTCATCTCTGGATCCTCAGAGAAATCTCAGCACTACTTTTTAATGTAATCAACAGTCAGTTGCCAAAAAACTAAATCCATAGTCAGATGTGTAAAAATCAGACCCATAGGTACAGCAAAATAAACTAATGCAAAATGTATTTTCTCTTAAAAGACTTGTCTGAAGTCACGGAACACAGTATTCAGTAGATTCTGTTATGAGATACTGTACCTAATTCACAAAACTTGTGAGTGTCTCCCCTTGAATGTGGAGACTGATAAACAAGGAAATGAAATACCAAATCCAGAACACATTCCCTGTTCAGGTGTATGACAAGGTTAAAAAATGGTAGTTTTAAAATCCTATTGAAGGAAAGATGAAAATCAAACTAAAGATGGGTATGACTTTGGAGGTGTAAGGACAAGAGGAATGTAGGTTTCTTACATTTGTCTAAAGAAGCACTTTCTATAACACTTATAAAGAGCTTAATGAGGTATTCGCAAGCCAAGAATAAGCATACTTTATGACAAAAATACAAGTATTTTCTGCTTACATTCTGTACTTGAATACACTATTATACAAAACACAGAACTGAGAATACTAACGCCAAGAAATAGGATAAATATGTTAATATAAAGTTTTAAAATATCATTATTACAGAACACTAAGCTAAGGACAACTCCTGAATAAAAAAAAGTATATTTATGCACAGATCAGATATGTAATTTCTCAGGAATAAATAAAAGGCATTAATTTGCAAGGACAAATTAATATCTAAATTGTGTCACACGCTTTTCAAGGGTTTATATAAGGGAAACTTATTTGAAATGCAGAAAACCAGAAAGGAAATAATCATTTTATTTGACATTTGCTCACCTTTTTGGGTTGAGAGTGCTTATTCTTATTTCTCTAGTCTTTACTGAATTGTAATAACAAATCACAGTAGAAAAAACAGATCATAACGAAATCTGTTTAGAGATTTTTTACAAATAGCTGTTGTATCTCTCAATATTAAATGTCAAACAATCTGTACAAAACCTCAAGCTCTGGTTTAAGACTACTGCATTATTTTATAGAAAAAAACCAGCAAACTTTCACTTTCCTTTTGCTGCCTCTGCAGTCTTTTTCCTGACTTGTGCACTCTTGTTTTAATCCAACAAGATTGTTTTCTGATCTTGCCAGTGTCCTGTGTGGCTACAAGCTCACACAGTGAGGTCAAGAGAGAGCACAAGCAGAAAACTTGTGAAAAAGGAAAACAAAATGGAGGAGGGGCACCCGCAGAAGATGAAGGAAAGCCAGCAGTGTGCAACTGCATTTTTTCAGCTCTCATGAAATAGCATTTCCTTACCACTACCTGAGAAGTTAAAAAAACCCAAAAAAGATATTAAAGAAAAACTCTTCCTTGGCCAATCTCCAAATTTTGAGGGCCAATTCTGAAATTATTTATTTACTGTGACTTATATCCTATTTCTAAAGAAATCCAGAGTTTATTGTAAAATGCTGACTCAAATGTTCAGCTAATGGGATAGAAGTTTATAATGTTTTGTCTTGAAATTAGTGATTTATATATTTTTGCTCAGAAAAGTTAAACATTGTTTCATTTTGTAAAATAAAGAAAACCTTGTGCTATGCAAATATCTTTAAACAGAAATTAAATTTATATTTTCTAATAGTTTTTCAGGCATTACTTTCACAACTGATACTTCCTTTAAAACTGTTTTCTCACATGCAGCTTACTCTTACTTACAGTAAATTTTCTATTTGTTTGCAACATACCCTCCCCCAAGCCCTGAAAAAAAAAAGACAAATTGCTTACTGTTCATGTCACCCTGGTAACTTATTATAACTATCTGAAATTTGGAAATCAATAATGACCCAAGGAACAATCTACAAACAAAGATAAATGGTATCTTATTCATTTAACTGAGTCTTTGCTAGAGTAATGTGCCAAATAATTCAATTTGTTACAATATACCCAATATTGATATCCTCCTTATTCTTATCTGTTTTCCAGAAACATCCATACCTACTTTGGTCAGCCTTATATTAAGGCAGCTGTGTACCGTTATTGTGTATGTATTATCAGTGCATAAGGCACATAAATTATCGTCTGCAAGAAAAAGTGCCAAATTACTTTAATTATCCATTAATCTATGAAAAAAAAATTGGTTACTGAAAAGTGTAATGATATTCTCAGTTGCACTTGAACAGATTTTTCTTAGTTTATAAATTTTTTTTTTCTAAAATTAATACCTAGACGCATTTACAAGAAAAGTAGCTACAAACTCAAACCTGTTATAATTTTATATATGAAAGACAACCTCAGTGTGTTGTTTAAATGCTATTAAACACAGAGATTTGCTACTGGACAGACCCCATTCATCAGTGGCAATCTCTCTGTATGAGAGAAATATTTCCAAACATTTCAGAACATACATTCTGCTCAATTAAAAACAGCACTCCTACTTTGCCCATCCCAGCTGCCTGAGGCTACTCACCTCGACAGAAATTCTATGTATTTACACATATATAATAGGAAATATATGTATATAAAAAAAGACTCCTTTGATTTTTTTTAAATCTGTACTATCTCCTCACTAAACAGCCCTCGGGGAGGAGAGTGGTGAACACTAACAAACATTGAGCAGCACTGCACCATATCTGCAGTATAGTGCACCTCAGCCGGTCACAGCACAACTTGTGTCAATAAACGATCTGAAGATAATCACTCTTGCTATTTATTAAATACAACATCCTTCTGACTTCATGTTAAATTAGCAGCAACCAGACCTCAACATTTTAATGTATCTACTAAATTTGCCCAGGTTATATGTATGCAGCACCCGGCATAATTTCATTGTCTCTGCACAGACAGAATTCAGTCCTACTTGCTCCCAGACAAATTAAGAGCCCGTCCTGCAATTTGCCACACAAGGGAGTCCTGCACAGAGCTCACTTCCAGACTTCACATATCATCATCCAAATCCAATGAAATCCAAGTGACTTTGTAGGTATGGCAGAGGTAACCAGTGCTTTGCAGCACTGAACTAATACCATGAATGACAAACATGTGCCTGCTCACGAGAAGTATTTCTTCAAAAACATTTTTTATTTCATTCAGGACAATCCAGTGCCTTATTTCTGTGAAAATATTTTTCAAACATCCTTTGAAGAAAAATAAAAATTACTGCTACAGCATGCTTTGAAGCAGTTTGGAGACTAGGACAGAAGCTATTTATGGCTTATTTGGTGTAGCACTGGTTGACCCTGAACATTAGTTGAAGTAGCCCATGTGATCAGCTAATACATATTACATTGAATCTATTAAGAAAGTTCAAATCATGGAGACTTTTCCAGGGAGTTTAACTTGATCCTCTTGTACTATTAAGGAAAAAGTGTGCCCAGTAAAGGATACAGCACAGTTATACCTGCTAGTTACACACTGGAAAGGCAGTCAAAAATTAAATGTTGCCAATGGGAAAGTCACTCCACTGTTTAACTGTTAACATCCCTTTCTAAGGAAATGAATGCCAGACCAAGCCCAGCACTGATACAAGGTGCAGTCATGATGAGCATATGCCAACGAAGATGGGAGGTTCTGGGAGACGTAGTTACGCAAATTGTCACTCTGCCATTTTTTCCCTAGCTAACAAGTAAATCAATGAGAGCAATGAGAAGTTCAGGGAACGAGACCTCCCATTTTATTTTGTCTCAGTTCCTCAAAAATTACACTCCACCACTCTCTTGACACCAGGACATTTCCTCAGGCTGCACGCTTCTACTGTTTTACTCAAGTTAGCTCAACTTTTCATATAGCAAAACCAAAGTCCTATGACTTTGATGATACAAAGGAAACTCAAACATGCAAAATAAATTACTAGTTTTCAGCTCAAAGAGCCAAGTATTGTAACACTACTTCTGCAGCTACAAAGCAGTGGAACTGATATGGGAGTCTGGGGGGGAACATGAGGTCAGGGTAGAGGAATGGGTGGGAAGGACTGCCTCTTCCAGCAGAAGGCTACAGTCAGATTGCTTAAGGCAATAAGGAAACTGCTAAGGTAACAAGCAAGAACTTATCCACGAGAAGAAAACAAAACCAAAAAAACAAGCCAACACAAAACCAAAAACAACAACAACAAAGATACCAAACCAACTCCAAAAGCCTAGCATGGATCACATCTTCAGCAAACAGGGTTTTTTTCAAGATTAATAGAGATGCTTACTTAATTTAAAGACATACTGGGCTCTCCAAGACTTCTGATTTGTGAAAAGTATTTCTCCAATTCGGGATTGTAAAAGGCAACATTTAACATTAACTTTAAAAACAGGCAAAGAATTTTACATAGAAAGGTTAAAATAAGTAGCCAACCCCAAAGAAAACATTACCTAAATATGTCTATTATCTGGCATGTATAGTAAAAAACCTGTGCATTTCGTAAAACAACCGTGTTTAACTAAAAAGTATATGAATATGTGGCACACATTAATTAATTAAAACTACAGAAAACCAATGTTCTCTGTAGTCGAAACATGAAATACTTATGCTTGAAAAAAACTTCCAAAAAACACGTGCCACCTATTTGAAGCTAGCAATAAAAGTAAAGCAGCCTTTAATCCCCCCACTATTTTGAAACAACCAAAGTAACCTTAGGGTTCTGTCTGTACAAATTCCTTTCATAACATATGCATCTAAAAAAATAGTTTGCAAGTAAAAATGCTATCAGAAAAAACCATGAGATTCCAGCAAGCTGTATGCTGATGGGGGAGGAAGGAGCAACTGAAGCAAATGTATCATAGTTAATTGCATTACACCAAACACATCCCACAGAAGATACTGTCCCAGAAGGATGAATCATTACACACCGTTCACAGTCTAGAAGTGTATTTTATATTTAGAAATGTAAAAAACACTGGCTTTACTTATACTATTATAAACCATAGTCAGAAAACTTGTAAAAATTTTACACAGCTCACCCAGAGAGATGGAAAAATCTACATATTTCATTGGGAAAGATTGCCTGATTTTATTTCTTTTACAGCAGAACTGTTACGAAGAAAACATATATATTCCATCTATAGTATATAAAATGTATATACATGCACTACTTTTTGTGGTTTTATAAAGAAAAAAAATCTAATAGACCATCAATCCTTTTCTCAAAGAAGTATTTTAAGTACTAAAGCTATAGTTCTAACATAAGTTAAAAAAAATCCCATTAAGTCCATGTGGAACTTCGCCTTAGGACAGACAAAAGCAGAAGACCCACTTTTCAGAGGTGAATAGTTATAAAAGCTGCATATTTAAGGTCCTAATCTTGAAATCTTTATTTACATGAACAGGTCTTACTTTAAGGAACAAGTGTTTGCAAGATTGGAATCCTACAACCATTAATCTTTCTGAAAGACTTTTTAGCATGAAGGACTATCCTGTCCTTGCAAATAAACAAAAGCAGATAATTCTGCTGAATATTTTTCAAAAGTTGTGTGTTGTCACATTACAGCACTCAGAAGTTAAAAAGAAATTCTAAGCTGTGAGGTAAAACACAACTGAAAAGTTCTAAGAAGTTCAAGAAAAATAATTTGTTAGTAAAAATGTATTCCCTCTCAAATTTCAAATATTTCTGTAAATATGACTGCTCCAGCATGGTGTGTTATTTAGTAACATGATTACCTTGATCATGAGGAGGGCGAGTTTAGCTATTTACCCAAGAGATCTAAGAAGATCACTAAATGTCAACTTCCTATCATACCCACATTTAATTCTCCATCCTCTATTCTTCTTCCTCTAAGCATCAACAAAGTAAAGAAATGGCTTAGGTTAGGATTCATATGTATTTTTTTTCAAGGTTGTTTTAATACTGGGGGCCACCCCGCTGCCATCTTGATAGGCAGTGCCTCCTGAAAACCAGAGAGAGAAGCACAAGGTGCAGGGGGAACCCCACTCGGCCTCTTCACCACCTCCATACATCTGTGGGTGATGGCAGGCACTGATCTCTTCTCTCTGTTGACCAATGACACGACCCAAGGGAATGGCATGAAGCTGTGTCAGGGGAGATTTAGGTTGGACATTAGAAAAAAGTTCTTCACCCAGAGGGTGGTTGGGCACTGGAACAGGCTCCCCACGTTAGTGGTCACCAAGTCTGACAGAGTTCAAAGAAGCATTTGGACCATGCTCTTGGGCACATGGTGTGATTCTAGGAGAAGAGCTGGATTTGATGATCCTTGTGAGTCCCTTCCAACTCAGAATATTCTGTGATTCTGGTCCCCCAGGCCGGAGAGTGGGGGTCATCCCTGCTGCCCCACACCGATGCCCCAGCACAGGGCACAGATGCACATTACTGCGGGGGACATGGGATGTAGGCAGCACTAAACACATCAGTTCCAGCAGTGCTGCTGGTTTTGATCTATCATTATTTCAATACTCAAAGACACTGAGATACCAGCATTTCCAGTTCTCCACTGTGTGCCAAAATAGCTTTTTCTTTGGGAAAAAACCCCAAAACATTTAAGCTGTATTGAGAGTAATAAAAAGATCTTTGAATCTCTCGTATCAATCACTTCCTTGGGCCACAGTCAGCTGCCCAGGGAGGACCGGGTTATAAATGGCCTGAGGAAGCGATAGGCAATGAATAGCCCTGACCCTTCGCTTCCCCGGTTCGGTCGAGGCCTGCAACCTGAGCCGGGAGGGGGCAAATTCCTCCCGCTCCAGCCGGGCAGGGGCGGGGAGCAGAGGGGGCAGGGGCGGGGAGCAGAGGGCGCCGTTCAGGGGGCCCCGGACCCTTCTCAGCGCGGCCGTGGCACCCGCGCCCCCAGCAGTGGCAAACACCCCGCACCGCCCCCCGAACACCCCTCTGCCCACCCAAACCCTCAGCAGCATCCTGCAGTCCCGCCATCACCAGAGCACATCACCTAGATAGCTTCTGTTCCAGAAGCAACCTGCCCTGCTTCGGTATTACCAACTGAAAGCACAATAAATGCAACATCTGTGCAAGAAAAAAAGCATAGTTCTTTCCTCACCAGACCACAGGTTTTCCTCCAACCGTGCCAGTGGTAGCACAGCAGAGAAGACAACAGCCGAGCAAATGTCATCAGCAAGCAGAAAAATTACGGCCTGGAATCTTTACTTTTGGCACATTCTAGATTACAGTTATATAGGTTGGTTTGTGCTACACTGATCCAGAACGGGACTGGCAAATATAAAACACCCAGTTCCAGTCAGCATCACGCTCTACCATCCCCTTATGCAGCAGGAACCAAACTGACCTACATTGTTAAACCTGTTTCCTGAAACAGGCATGAATGCTGTAGAAGGCTTGTATGCAAATATTGGAAAGATCTTGTATTTCCTATACTATCGTATATTCAAAATTAGTATATGTGGGGTCTTTTGCATAATATCTAAATTATTTTTCTAATTTAATGTGCTTAATGCTTGAATGTGGCTTTTTAACAGTAACATTTTTAATTGCAACATTGTTACCATAAAGCTCTTTATAAAATTTGTCAAATTCATGGAAACCTGACATTTCAAAATCTGAACATCTGCTTTTGACACAAAAGTATTTTGCGTCAAAATTTTTTAGTTTACTAAATGTTTAAAAATTATTTTACAATAATGTAATCAGTATTTTTCAACAAATCAATTTTTAAAGCAAGTAAGGATTAATGTCTTTTTTTCTGTATTTAGCATGCCCCTTATTGTTTTATTAAATCTGTATGGAAGCAAATTATCAAAGGAAACAATCTGGGGTTTTGTCCACCATCTTTAAAAATTTGGCAATGAGATGTGAGTGCGCTCAGAAGAACAATGTTCTCGTAAGACACAAATTCAGATTAACTTTGTTAAACAGCTGGATTCAAACACTAACAAAAAAAACCATACTAAACTTTTTACATGTTCACTTAAATGGAGAAAGTCACAGATAAGTACACATTTTTATTTTCTTACATACTATCAATACATAATTATCTGCCAAGTCCTCTTTTTGACCTGAAATGCCAGGAATTTCAAACTTGCCCACAAAATGGCAAAGCTATGCTTAAACTCAGGAAGGCCCTGCTGAATGTGCTGCAAGAAATTTAGATGAACATTCATGCATGATAAGTTCATACAAATAACAATGTTATATAATTAGTTTTGGGGGCATTTTAAAGATTGCAAAGCACTCACAAAGACAGTAAACACAAGTACACTGAATGATAGTCTATAGAGACCCCCCTCCCCCCTTTCATTTACTTAATCATGCTTTTCTGGTTTAAGTACCTAACTCCCAACTGAAATGATCAGGAAAAAAATCCTTGAGAGAAATTGTGCATATATATTGAAAATTCTTGAAACTGTTTCACTGGTTTCACCTGGCTCAACATTTCATGTCTTAGTAACATTTGGTCCTTGAACTGTAGCTAAAACATATTGTACTTTGAAAATGCATATCAGATGGAGGGAGAAAACAGAAACTAAGCTAAGGTTTACCAGTTTTTAAGAATTTAACTATTAGATTATATTCATCATCCTCAAACCAAAAATACTACAACAAAATCAATCATTTTATGATAGTACCTCACTCAAGAGAATATAATATACTATAAGTGCATTTCATGACACCTATTGTGGTCAATGCCTGTTTAGATCCCTTGTCAAGGACATCTGGATAAAAAGAAATCAAACCGTAACTATAAAAACATAACACTGTTTTATATACAATTTTAAAAAATATACTGATTCCCATATGAAAAAAAAATATTAAGAAGATGATCACAGAAAATCTTAAACACTGTTTATACTACAAAATAATGAATACTAAAAATAATTTAATCTTTGGCCAAATGCTTCAACTGTAGCCACTTCAACAGTCTAATCTTGGTCCATTTACAGCTGTCACCAGTTAAACAATGATCATCCAAGGAAGAAGCACTATCTCTTGAAATTAACACTAAACCGACATAAGCCTGGAATGTGCTATCATTTTCCAATAAACTACTGATGATTATTGTCAGTAAAAAAGAAAATAAATTACAAAAATAATTAATCTGCCATTAAAAATATGTAATTGCTTAATTAAAAAATAATGAAGATTAATGTAAAAATTCTTTGGGGAAACTGAATCTATCACTTACATTATTAAACATGAAAAGATTTTGTTGCTCAAAGCAGACTGCAGGTTAATTTTAAAAGCATCTGAGTTCCTGAAAAATGTTGCGTAGACACTAAATGCAAAGACCTATAAAGTGGAATATGCATTTTTATTTTTTTACAGAAGTCTTCGATAATTTATACTGAAGGCAGTGTAGGTATGGATCATATTTAAAGGAACCTTTTCAATCAGTATTTTGAATTTAGATAATTTTAAACATTTTCAAATCTGAGTGATCGTATTTTGGAATGTTTAGTAGATTTTTTAATTTTTTTTTTAGTTATTGATGACGAGAAGGCATTGCTAAGAGGAGAATCTGATAGCCTACTTTCTTAGTGTAGATAATGGACTATAGTCCAGGAGAATTAAGCACCACTCTAGTGAAAGATTTGGTATTTACTGTTCCATTAAGTGTTCACAAAAGCATGAATTAACACTAAAAAAATCCTATTCCAGTAGGTCAAAGCAAAAATTTTATCTTCAGATGTACTACATTTCTGCCTGAAAATCTTTAATATTCATCTTGATAATGCATGTTTAAAATCTTTTACTCTTTTATAATCTGCAGTTCAATCTCACAGTCCTCTCTTTGTGACTAGTCCTGTAAAGTCAATGGTGACATGCAAAGATCTCTACAGTATCAAAAATTAAGTTTCTTTGTTTCTTAATGTATCTGCTTCACATCCAGATCAATCACGCCCAAGTAACGCCTATTTTTAACAATTATCACTATTTCCTGAAGCCAATTAAAAACACCTCTAAAAATTATTTTATCTTTTCTTTCCAGGTTGCAATAGTTTTTAAGTCAGAGTAACACACAACGAACAGGATGCCCTGTTAAAATCAGCCTGCGTGCTGGAGCCACCTAGACCCCTCTACAAGAAACCATGCATTCCTTACAGGGTTAACTTCTACCCTACATTTCCCACCCATTGAACAAGTTTCTGCAAAACATGCTACATGAAAACATTAAACAAATGTGATTTTGACCGGTATGAAACAGCTATTACAAATGTAATGTGCTTGCTTTAATTAACACACACCACGCAGACACACAAACATCCAAAACAATGAAGCAGGCAAACAAAGCAGATCTGGCACAGCCAAATGAGAATTTTATTCACTGTAGTGGAGAGCTGTTAAGCACTGTTGTGAAATGGACATTTTTGGCTAACTGCATTCACAAATATTTGAGGACTATATTATGCCTCTAAATCTGTGAACTACTCACCCTCTCCTGCCTGAGCAGAAGGTTCAGCTACTTCCTCCTCCCCACCAGTCAGTCATCTCCCTTGTATCTGAGTAGTATCTCTACATCCCTAAAATAAAGGCCTGGGAAAAAGACAGATCCTGAACAATCCTGCCAAGGAGATTCCCATCCTTCCCCTTGTGAACACACACAGGGATATGCAATACTGCAGTTACAAAGTCTTAAAATTTGGTTTGTTTGGTTTGCGATTTTTGTGGTTTGTTTTTTTTTTTTTAAATTTTATTTTTTTAAATAATACCTACTGCATCCCATCACCCCTGCCAGAAATCAAAGGCCCTGCAAAGGGTGAATAGCTGTTCAAGATCCCAAGGTGCTTCAACTGCAAAGGTGAACTTCATTCGCCTTCAACAGAACATGCCTGCACACACAGTGAGGGGTGTTTTCCACACTGGAAGCAATTCACATACTTTTTCTACCACTCTTTCCTAATGTGAGGAAATTACTTGGGACTGAGCAACTTTTCAACAGGAAGATGAAAAAAACACAGAACATTATCAGCCTGAGACCTTTAAATCAAAGCATTTTGGCAGATGAGTGGTCAGGTGAATTTAGGTAAGACATTACATATTAGACATTCATAGTACAAAAAAGTAGCACATTATGAAAAATATATCGAAGTTGCATATATAATATAATGGGTATGCATGAACTTGAAAAGTTGTACTACTTTTAGACAATTAATTAAGCAGCAAGGACCCAAACCCTATTTACTACTCTACATTTTAGGCACTGTACCGGGAATAATTCAGATCACAATAATAAGCATGCATGTTTTTGAGCACAGAATGCAGAGACAGCCTTACAAAAACAAAAGGCTGTAAACTACATACTTCCAGTAAAAGCATTCATACAGAAAACTTAAAATTCCCTTCTAATAATGCCCATTTTATTGAACAAGTTTCACAGGTTGGTGGGATCACTTCACAGAAGACTGAGCAGAATCTGGCCCATCAGGTCTGTAATATCCACAAGAAGAGAAGGGACGTAATAGTTTCATTACAATAAGGATGAGGTTTTGTTTGCTGTTGAATCAATTCTCAAATTTCCATTGACCTGATACACTACTGAATTTAGTAATCTGGGGAAGAGGATAGCAAACAGTTTTTGGAATAATTCTTGGATCTAAGACTTCCACTTTAGTGTTCAAAATGGCTAATTCTCAAGATATGTAATCCGCATGTTTTAGGGCAGGTAATTAAACAGCGTGAAATAACAATATATATCTGTTAAATACAGAGAGTAGTTGGGGATCTAATCCAGAGTCTACAGAAGTCAGCTTGGGTCTATTAGGTACATTCTATACTACTACTTTTATTTATTTCTAGTACTTCCAATATAATTAGTCTAAGAAGATTCAGAAATTACTACACATCACCATCAGAGGCTTTTTAAACTCACATATTTCCCCTACAATTGTACTATTAAAAATAGCCCATAAAACCAACCATGATTTTGATTATTACCTTGCAAAACAGAGCTGTAAAACGAAATAAAACATTTTTAAAATTATAGCACATGTGCACTATTAAGAGATTTTAAAGACATCTGTACTTTGAAAAAAATTACACATTAATGTTATTCTAGTCTCCTTGAAGTACACAATGGCTATCACTTTTATTCTCAATTTCAGCCCATGGAATATTCTGGTGCATATATTTATATGACCATAGAGAAAACTGTAACACAAATGTTAAAGTAGCCTCAAGTGTCACTAAAATAAAAGCACTCAAGGAAAAAAAAAATCCCTCAACGCTGCATGCCTATAAATTATCATGACTAATTAAAAGAGGGCCTCTCTGGGAACAAATTATCTTTGATGAGAAAGGCAGTATCAGCTAAATTCATGAAAATTACACATTTATGAATGTAATAACACCATTAGTGTTTTCTAACAGTTTAAGATCTATAGTAGTCATGGAATATTACTTTGATTTTGTAGATAAATTCATACACTCCAAATACTGATGAAATATGCATTCACTCAGATTTTACCTGTTAAACAATTTTAAAAGGTGAAAATACTAACCTATTGTGCTAACAAGATGAACCCAAACATTTCAGCCTCCCTCCTTCCAAAAAATGTAATTCTAGCACCACATCAAAACTTTGGAATAGAAACTACTTATATTCTACACACTCTCAGACAAATTACCTCAATGCTGATGTATTTAATTTTCAAAGTTGAAATTCCTTACATATGGAATAATTAAGGAGCCATACTTTTCATTTTATCAACTAATTTCACCAAGCTCTCACCTATCTACTAAAGAGATATATCCAAATTATTATGAGCATACCCTGTAAATATACTTATTTCTGTTCTGCAGAAGAAACACATATTATGTACACAAATCAAAAATTCCCTGATTTTTTTTGATTTATAAATACTGCTTTCTAAAAACTGCGATCAATGTATTTCAGTGCCACCACTGAACTGTAACCACTAAAAAAGGAAAAGAGAGGCCTATAATACTGAGGTGTGACCCAAAGATTCCTGAAACATTCCACTTGCAAGGAGAGCTCATATGCTTGCACTCATCCCTGTACCCTTTTTCTTGAAAAGTCACTATCACTTTCACTGTCTCTCAATCCCCAGCTGAAGGCGGGAACACCAGTATTCTATTTTGCACCAGAGGAGACTGCAGTTTCATTCACATTTCTGTGACAGCAGCTTATAACTCTTTCCTCCGATACCTTCACCTCATCCTGGCAGCTGCTTGCTTACATCCCTGGCCACCCTTCCTTCCATGGTGCCAACACTGCCCACCCTTACTTGTGGGGATCATGGGGTTTCTCTGATATGAAAAATTCTAAAAATCAGACACAAACCCAAATATTTCCCCAGACGAGTTTGCCATGCAGCAACACAAGACTCATACTAGCCCAATAGAAGAGTGATATCAAAGCTGTTGAAGTTTACTGACGCAGCAGCACTGCTACCAAATGTAAAAGTATGGCCACAGGATTCCCACCAAAAAGGGTGACTGTAGGAGTTTCAACCTCCACCTATTCACCCTCACTGCTACTGCAAAGCCTTACTCAGCTGCTTGCAGAGCAGCTGCTGACCTGCTCTATGTTACAGCTTTGCATGTTATGAAAAAAATAAAATTCAGTGCCAGTTTTCTATAATACAGCAGATTGTGAAACTTGCAGCAAGTTCCACAGCTGCTCTGCAAGCAGCTGAGACATCTCTGGAGTAGGGATCTGGAATTCCCTCCTAGCCATCTCCAAGGAGTTAACTCCCCCTCCATTTTAAGTCAGGAACAGCCAGAATAATCTGAGCAAAGGCTGGACACCAGTTTCTCCAACTAAATGGGCTCAAACAATCAGAAGCACTTCCCCACCTTCCATACAGAGGTGTTTACTGATACTCTGCTGATGTAAAAGCAATATAAGGATTCACTGCTTTCACCAGTGATATCCAGCAAGCAAAAGCCTGTTCAAACCTGTCCTGAGTAATGTCCCTTAAAAGAGCCAAGTATCACATAATACCTTTCTAACAGGCCTGGTGAACTTTCAGCTGATTTAACAAAAGGTGAAAAAAAGGCACCCTTACATACAAGGAATTAAAAATGTAAACATTATGTCCTTATTTATTTGTGTTTGTTTTAAGAAACATCATAAACAGTCTTTACCTTCTGGCTTCTATGTTCCTAGGATCTTTCTTAAATTATACCTTTACAGACACTTTCATATACCTCTGTAGAAACTGGTGGGCCTAATTTTGTTTCTGTTGATAATTAGTGGAGAAAAATGACAGGCCTTTACTGTGATAGGTTACGAAAGGAAGATAAGTTAAACAACATTTACATGGGAGTATACATTTAAAGAGTCTGAAACAAAACTCTGGGTGGCTCCAGATATACTCCAGTAATGTAGCTGCAAACCAGGGCAAGCAACAATAACAACATTTTCCCCAATCTCACAATTCATTTCCTTTTAGCTTCAGTTCATGTTTTGTATGTATCATGCTTTGATATCTTATGTTTGTGCCTCAGACAAAATATCCTCTTCCTTCCAGTATCCCAACCCCTGTGCACAACTTCCTCAGTCTAGGAGGAAAGGAGAATAGCATGCTCTGGAAAGGGTGTACTTACTGCTCTGCTGAAGAGGTAATAGCCCTTAAGACAAAGTAGTCCCACTGCAGGCCTCTGCCTTTGGGCTACTTGTGATTTTGGCTTGTCAACATGCAATGTTTAAAATACTTCAGCAAAATCTGATCTGATTTGACACCACTTAGGTTTAATGGTGTTGCTATTCACCTAAATGCTACATCGGTCTATCAATAAAAGTGCATGTTGGGTTTAGATGCAAATAGATGAAATCTGGAAGGTCCAGAAGATGGCGGCTCCATAACTTAAATAACCAAATTACAAGTTTCTTCAGACAACCATCTTAAATCATCAAGCTGTCAGTGAAGTATATTTTGCCATCCATGTGTCCATAGGTAGGATTTGAAATGTAAGAATGACATAATTAGTAGCCAAAATAAATTAAAAAAAAAAAAAAAAAATCCCAATGCTGTACTGCTCCACACTGCAAATCCATGGTCCCCATAATTTATAAGTCAGTTTTCTCTGTATGCTGCAACACAGCTGGTAAGTGCTGAAGCTTGGCTCCGGGTCCCCAGCAGGTACCCATTACAGATGCTACCTACACGTGTTGAGGCTGCTGAGCAGACTTTGACACCCACGTTTGATCTCTGCCGGATTTCTCATACACATGCTCACTGCAGACACACGTTTACTCCCATTCGCTTCCTTCCTCAGCTTCCCTCTCCAAATCCTGCTAGCCACTTTTGTTTTGATTAGGACTGGGCTTGCCTGGTCCCCAGCAGAAGTCAAAGATGGCAAGGCTTTAAATAGCATATTCTGCATAAAGACTTCTGTATTCCAAAACAGGTATTGCTGTGTCATGTTTAACAATAAGGAGCAATGCAATACTGATCACTCTTGCTTGCCTGGAGCTTCCAGTTATCCTGAACAATTAAATCACTTTTTACAAGCTCCCATAATAAAGAAATGGAAAAGGTATGCTAGATGAATGAATGCATCCTTGCAAAAGCATGGGATCACATGTGCTCACAATTCAACATTGAGTGTAACATGCCATGCCCAACTGTGTCCTAGAAAAAGTAGTTCAACTGTGCCTAAAATACTAAGAATTCAAAGAACAGGCATCTGATTCATTACCAAAAGGGATGGTTGGTCAAGTAAGGGAAAAGACTTTTCAGATGCCGCTTATATGTCTCATTTTCCATTTATTCTTCTGTTTACAGTCATACTAGTCTCACTACTTTTTCCTTTTTCTTTTGTTGAAGGTACTTGAAATAGTAAGAGCAAAATTTAGCATATACAATAATAATACAGTGCAGAAAAACTCAACAAAAGAAAAAAGACTTCCATTTTTATCAAATCTTGTCGTAATAGTAACTTGTAGCAACAGTACAAAAGTTCAGACGAAAATGAAAAATTTCAAGCCAACTATGTTCCTTTTAATGAGAAAACAAAATACACCAGCTCCTAAATGCTGCTCCTCCCTTCCTTCCTCTCCCCATCTCATAAAAGAGGATCCCAAAGAAGGATTGTGTTTAAGGTTCCAGTTCAAAAATCCCTTAATGTGGTAAGAGTTTTGAACTACAGAGCCAGGTCCCAACAAGCATAATCTAAACTGAACAATTCATCCCAGCCTGAAAGACCACATTATTGAGAAAGAAATTTACAATCACTGATATTCACATATATGGTATGTAATTGCATCTGTGTACACTCAGCATCCTACCCTTCATTATCATCTCTAACATCTGGGCTTCACACTAAGCATAGGAAAAGGGACATGTTTCTAACTTAGTCTGTACAAAGTGTGTGCAAAAAAGAATACACAGCATTTTTGCCTTACTGTCAGCATCCAAAGAAGTTGTACATATCCAAGTTGTGCGTACAACTTTGAAAATGCAAAAAAATTACAACAAAAATCATCCTTTTCTGATTTTATGAGAGCTTCAGCTCTTCTTAGTTCATTGCATTGAAGACCTTCTGTCATGTGCACCACAAAATGTTTCGCTCACTTCACCTCTCCAGTCTGTTTTACCCTTTGAGAAATAATTTTTTTTCTAAAATTTAACAAGACCCCCTCACACATAGCTACGTCCAGAATTCACATCAAAAAGAGAAGCAATTCATTCATTCCATGGTATTATTCATTCCAGGCAGGTTATCTTAGAGTACAAATGACAATACTGAGCCAAATTCAGCAAGGTGCACATTCCCTGGATTTAACAGTGTTACAAAGGACTAATATTGCTACTCTTCTATATTTTTTTGCAAAATGAACAGAGGACCAGAAAATGACAGAGAAAGACAGAAAAATAAAAAAACAGAAACAGTGGACTAGGCACATTGCTGCATTGGTCAAGGCTTGTGTTTGAAAAATTAAATGTTTTTTAGGACTTGTAATTTTTATATGACCCTGAATGACTCAAACACATGACTTTAAGATATAAGCTGTATCAGAATAAAGCTAAAAAGGACAAGAATGTAGATGTTTGTAAGTGTATGCAATTACACTGTAGACAAACAGATGCACATACATAACAGCTGATGTGTTTCTACATTAAATAACACATCTAGTTCTAGGTACCTCATTACCAGAAGAGTAACAACAATCTGAAGGTAGTTCAGACAAGATCAATCCAAATGATTAACGCCAAAGGAGGGTCTTAAAAGGCAGAGTTAAAAACTCAATACTGAAGCTCTTTCATTCCCTGGGTGAAAGGGGAGAGAAGCCCGAACAAAAGCACTGTTCTCTAAAAATGTATCAATACATACAATTAGCAAAGCACTGACTTTAAAAAAACTATGACTATAATCTGCTCACAACCAAGAAGGAACTACAAGAAGAGAGCAAAATTATTTATTACAAGCTCAAAAGTCTAGGTATAGTGAATTTAAACTATTACAGGAATTTTGACTTAAAATACAGTAAGTTTTTGCTCAGAGCAAGATCTCATAAACTGGGCATAACCTCACCAAGAAAAGGTAAGATAAAAAAGTAAAAATACTGTAGCAGGGCTCAAGCTAGCTTTGACAGGACTTGACCCAGTAAACTAGAAGCTTCTTTCCCCTGCTTAGACTGCCTGACTCTATAAAATGATACTTGTAGCTACAAACAGAATAAATGAATACATACAACACTCGATGCACACAAATAAATGACCAAGTGATTTCAAAGCAGTTTCGAACAGCAATATTGTGTTTCAACAGATTAATAAACTAACATATTGGCCTTTAAAAGGACCTTTCACATGACTAATTTTTTCAGACTAATGAAACTAGTAGGAATAGGGTCCAATCACTGTTCAGACAACAGACTGTCTTGTACAACCAGCACTGTTAAATAACATTACAGATTTAAACACGTTTTTATGCTCAGGCTGCTACTGTTACCACTAGTCAGCTAACACAAAGCATTCTATATAGCAGTATCAATTATCTAAAATGTACTCTGAAACACAATAGACAGCACTTCTTCCTATTACATTAAACAGAAAACTTCTGCTTTTGATTGATGGAAAGAAGATTCATGTCACCATGAAGTTTATATATCTATCTATCTTAGATTTAATCATAAAGAAAAAGGTGAGAAATGTATTTTCTTTGTTGTAAGGGCAATCCGCTGCAGAATACTAATATCTTCACTCTGTAAGACATATGTCTATGCAAACTCAAAATGACTGAAGCACACAGTTTATGTGCAATGAAACATAATAGTTTTCACTGCATTTTACACTGTGACATGTCCTAGAAAACCAGGGGTTTAGATAATTTGTAGATTATTAAACTGCAATAAATAAACTTGTCTAACGTTTCCTTCTTGTCCCCTCCTTTAGGGGACACAACTGAATAGTAACTTCCAAATTTGCTACTATTTTATTATTTTCTATGACTATTTTCCATTATGAAACCGCACACCTTGTCTAGTATTACTTAAATGTATCAGGTTATCATGCAGTTCAACACTTCTCTATTTCCACAGCTCTAAGAATATCTTTGTTTCCAAATGTGTTTTTTATTAACTACACTACTATGCTTCAAATGTTTTTCTACTATCTGAGAAGCAAAAAAACCCCCATACATTAACACAAAATTACACTAAAAAAAGGCAGGTTATCTTTAAAGGAAATTTATAAAACTCCAAAGAGCAATTTCACAACTTAAAAAGATACAAAGAAGGGAAGAAAGGAGGAAAAGGAGAAAGACCTTTTTTTTGAGAAGTACTTCATGCATTCAGTTTTAAAGATAAAAAGCAGCAACAAACAGGGGGTACCTCATATGCCAATACAAAGCAGGAACTATAGGAATTCAGTAAGTTCACTATTGGATTCTATACTTTGTAGACATTCTACACATAATTCCAAATGCAAGCAGCTATACAGAAGGGCAGGCCCTTAGATGCAGGGCACATGTAAGGCAAGATCAGAAATTCACCCCACTACCCACCACAAAGAAACAAGCCTCAGCCATAGTTTCTTTAGAAGATTCAGTCACCCTTTTATTAACCTAATCAAAGGTGTATGCTTTAAAAAACCCTGGTGGAAAGTTACCATAAAATAAAGCCTGGCCACCAAATGCAACATTAAAAGAGAATCACTATATCATCACGGAACACCGCCCTGCCCCGTCATTGCAAACGTCATAGAAAATGGACAACCACGTAAAAAGATGCATTTTTGCCTCCCTAACATGGCCCTAGCCAAACCCAAAATGGTCTCTTCACCTGATACACCTCTCTTCTGTTCTCTGATCACAGAGAAGATGGGTGAAATTCAAAATAACATTATTCCAACTGGACTTACAAAAGGACCAGGGAAGGTATATACACATCCTCCTTCAAAAGCCACGGTACAGACCTCTGGAAAAGTTCCTTTATCATTTTGTACGTATTTTGAATCTGAAACTCCTTTGAGTGAAGACATTCATACCAGTTTCCACGTTCTATACACAAAACCATCCATCCTGCTGTGCTTAAAAATAAAACCAAGGACCACCCCTTCTTTCCCCTTCAGTCTTACAGAGACGCTGCTTTTGGTCTGAATCCTTAATCGTTACTCCCCCTCCCCCCCCCCGAAAGGAATAATTAAAAATCAACCAACCAAACCACATACACGCTTCAGAGTATCACCACAGGGACGCTCTCAGGTCTGAATTACTACAAAATAACGCTATAATTATGTCTTAATTTCACTAACTAATCTCAGATGAGCTTTTAAACAGTAATTCGAGGTTTACAAGTAAACCGTTTAAAACGACTCAAATGTTATTTGAATGAATCCCGACATTTATTTATCCTTCTCCCAGCTTAATTTTAAACAGTTTCCAAGGAAAGGCTTATCTGCTTCTGATCAGTCTGGTGACAAATGATAAACCTGAGAAAGTGTGACATTTGAAAATAAATAAAAACCACAGGAGACGTTTCTAACCAAGGAGAAAGATACGAGGAAACATTATCTCTTTACACAAATCTCCAGCCACAGAAACTAAGCACAGTCCAACGACCTTATTTACTCAAATTGTAACACTGCCAACAAAACTAGTACCTAAGGCAACTTTTTAATTACATATGTTCCTAAATACCTAGGGAAAATATAGGTTACTTCACACTAAACTCAACCAAATGTGGCACGCTGAGATGGAAGACAAAAATGGGTCTTACTTGGTGTACAAAGACATCAACTGGAGACTCCAAGGGGCTTCCCTCTCGGTTGCTCATGGAGATGAACCCGAATCCCATTCTCACATTGAACCATTTGCAATGGCCGGTTCCGTGCAAAACCTGGGATTCCTCCTCTTCTTCCTGCTCCGGCAACTTCCCGGGCTCGTCTCCACCTTTACTCGCCCCTGCTGAGGANATGGGACAAGATGCAAAGCAAAGAGTTAAATTCTGGTAACATCCTTTTGCCGCTCTATAAACGAATTACTACAAACGGAACCGGGGGGGGAAAAAACCGGTAGAACAAAACAAAATCAAAAAGCCAACGACGAAAAGTGCATATTTTTTCCTAAATGCTTAAACAAAAACCTTCTCCCCAAAATACGTTAAAAAATAAAATCACCGGAGGTTACAGAGAGGAAACACTGCGCACGGAGGCTCTCCCTCTCTCTGTGCCCAAGGCAGCCCACGTTTCTGTACATACGTGTATTTTTCCATTTAACTCCATCTTTCAGCCACATTACAGCACGGAACGCGATACTTTACTTGAATATTGCTGGTTTAAGACCGATCCCATTTCTCAACAGAAATTCTCAGCCCAATTAGTCTCTCCTCGCAAGGCGCAGGACCGGGGGGGCGAGGGGGGAGGCCGGCCGAGGAGGGGTGGAGGAGAGAGAATAAGCAAAATTGGGTAGATTGCACAACTGGTTATTGCACATGCAGCGCCGAAACCACTATTTTCCAACGTGTATCCATCCCTCCTTGGAATAAACTTTCGATTAAAGTTGGGACAGGTGTACGGCCGTTTTCTCATCCCACCACTGCAACTGTGCTTAATCAAACAGGAACAATTCAAACAATAGCCCCCTGAAAGCTTTTCAAGTTGTGAATCGGTGTGGGCGGTACGGAACAGTTTCTGAGCTGGGTAACAATGGGTTTGGAGAAAGCCCCCTTGCGCGAGCTGCTAAAAAAGGGTAATGCATAGTTGGGTTAAAAGCGGGTGGGGGGAGGGGAGGGGGGAGAGGGGGAGAGAACGAGCGAGCGAAATTCATAGTAAAACAATAGAAAAAGAAAATTAACCTTCGGCCATGTTGCCCCACGGGCCCTCTGCTCCAAACTCGTGAGATGAAAACTTTCCCTGTGGATCGAAGTGGTCTTCTGCATTAATCTAACATCCTGATTTTGAACGATCGCAAATTTAGCTCGCATGGTCTAATGTGCTTTCCCTCTTTTGATTTTTCCCCGTCTCTCTCGCTCCGTTTCTGGCCCCCTGCGCACACGTGACTCGGTCAATTACATGCTTTCTTGCTACTAATTTCACATCGGATCCTTAAGGGGTTGGCAGGAGGCAGAAGCAGCCAATCGCCATTTCAACTAGCTTGACACACCAAGATAATTTATGAATGAACAAGAAATTTTCAACACGGCGCTTTTTTTTTTTTTTTTCTCCTTCCTTTTCGGACAGCTAATCTGCACGCTTCTTTACGGGAAATAGAGATGACGTATTATTCTGGGGTTTCTGCCCCCCCTCCCCCCCATCCCCCGTTCATGCACAAATCCGTAGGAAGATCTGTGTGTTTCTAGATACAGCCCATTGAACAGCAGCTACCCCTCTCTGCAGGGGCGGCCGTGCAGAGGAGATTATGGGGGTATCTGTGCCCACCGTAGGCGGGGTCGGCGTACGCACACGAAGGCGAGATGCTCACGGATGAGGGACACACGTGTGTACAGACACGGACATGGTACGCCGGGAGGTATCTCTGTCACCCTGTGCGCAAAACGTGCGCAGATGTATAACTGGATCGTTACTAATTTCGCATTCAAATTAAAAGCGCGCCGGAAACGCGATATCACCTTAATATGGCCCAGAATGTGCGGAGGTTTAGCGTTTCAAAACATTTCTGAAGGGGGGATGGGGCGAGGAATTGTACTTCACAGGTTTCTCCGCCATCTCTTTCCGGGGGAGGGGATGTGATTAATGACTTCCTAAATAAGAGACCAGTTTTCAAGCCGAGTATTGGAGTGAACCTCGATCAGCAGTTGGGAGAGCACTGTCAGAGAAAAGGATTTACTGGAGAAGAGGAGGGCGGAAAAAAACCCAACAAACCACACGCAAAAAAAACCTTGGAGGAAGAAGACAAAGAGGGGAGGAATAACGCTGACCGGGATCTGCTGTTTTTAGTCTTCACTGCCAGCGGGAGAGGAGATCCAATTCGGAAAAGAAATGTGTGATGTGTGAAGGGTTGGTCACAGCCCCTTTGCAAAGGCACTCCCCTTCCGCGCTCACAGGTACACAGCTATCGCCCTGCCCTCTAGTTTTTCCCGTTGCTGTACTCACCCCCAAATGCTCTTAAAATATTTTTATAGACGTCAGAATAAACAAACAGACTAATTAGGTGAGAATTCGTTTTATTTTCCATCTGTTCATCTCCGTTAGTGTAAAGGTACAGATGAAAGTATTCTGTCCTCATCACCATCTACTCGCATATAAGCTCGCTTTACATCCAATATTATATATATCTTAAAAACGTTGCCCATACCTATTTAAAACCTGGGCACAATGACTTTCTTATTAGCCCCCTCCCTCCTCCACGGCATTCTGCCTTATCCCAAGGACACACAAACAAAAGCCAAAGCAACAAACCGATCCGTGCAGAACCTGAATGCACGGGGCTTATGCATTTGCAAAGCACTTGCTGTTGTTTGGGAAGTGGCGTCGATCAGTCTGCCCAATTAAGGGGAACGCCTTTGCCCCCGTGGGCCTGTTTACTCCTTTTGTTGCCTTTCAGGAAAGCGTCAATTCCCCCCCTAGCGCCTCATTTCTGTGTGAAACACCAAGGTGGAGGCTCCGTCTGATCGTTTGCAAGAAAAGTGAGGGTGGGCAACAGTGTACAAATACAGGCAGCCTGGCAAGTGGAGCAGAAGGTTTAAATCCTGAAATTCCTTTGCAGTCGTCAACCGTAAATTTCCTATAGGTTATTTCAACAGTGAGGTCGACTTCCTACACTGACCTGCCTTACGCATTCGTGCAACGTACCGCTGCTTTTGGCTCATAACTTCCCTTCCCCCCTTACAATAGCGATTATTTTACATCATTAAATCAGTAATTTTATACGCTTGGATCTTATGACCGGGACGGTATCTTATAAATGTACGAGATTTTAACACACGTGAAACCCCAGCTATGAACATGAAATTAAGGCTACCGGAAGAAAATAATGTTTACACCACTTATTTCAAATGCCCAAGAGTACATGTCTTATGGCACAAGGGCACGTTTATAAAATACGAGATCCCTCTGCCCCTTCCCTTCGAAAAGACGGAAAATACCCTCCTTAATACTGTTTTATAAGTATTTATTTTTAAAGACTGATTTAAAGACATTTGGTATAAAAAATCCTTAGACGCTAGAATATTGGTTAAACAGACACAAACGAGCTGGAGTTCATTAAATGGACAAAATGTTTTGTTAGCAAATTTCAGTGAAAAAAATCAGTATAGTGTGTTCTTCGATGAAAAAAAGACTACAAAACTACGTAAGTAAAAGAATGTAAATATATTGGTTGCAAATAATTTCTTACGTTGCAAAATAAATGCCGATTTTGTAAAATAGAGGGGAGGCGGGATTTGCAAGGGGTCTTTACTGAGATTTTCAGGCCTCCAGTATTAGTGGAATTAAGGTTGGGGTCACTGGACTGGTCACTGGTGTCAGATGTTATCGACTCATTCATTTCCTGCAAGGGACATCAGCCTTTCAAGTTTTGTGGAAGGTAGAGAGCTGTTGCCAACTGAGAACTCTCCGGGAAAAAGAAAAAAAAAAAAGGAAAACTTAAAAAAAAAATCCATTAACAGGCTTTCAAAATTCATTCCCAAAGAAGAGGAGGAAAGAGGACAAATAGGGAAAAAATCCTACAGAACAAGCCAGTTCGTGGAAAAATTAGTCTAATGGTAACAGTTTACGTATTAAAAAATATTTCTATCCTTACATTTCGCTAAATAGATGCTAATTTTGGTTAAAACAATTATAGGAAGATGGAGTAATTGTCTAACTCCCCCCTCCCCCCAAAAAAGAAAGACCTTCACCCCAAAAAGCCCAAACAAACAAAACCTCAAACCCCCTCCCCAAAAAAGGAAAAAAAAATCCAAACAGATGATGGAGTTGCGTGTATTTGAAACGAAACGCGTGTTTTACACTTGAAAGCAGAACTCGGGATGCTGCCACCACTTCCCATTTCAAAGCGCAGCCAGCGCTCGCCGCCGACGGGCAGGCAGCAGCGGCACGGACGGCGCCGGGGCGCCCCTGCCCCCTCTCCTCCACTGCCCGGGCTTGGCTGCTCGGCGCCGCCCGCTGTTGTTGGACGGGGTGAGATGCCCGTCGTGTTCCTTACACGGTTCCTATCGAAACCGGCTCTTCCAGGCGCGGGGGCCGAGGGGGGCCTTTCCCGCCGCTCCTTACGGCCAGGACTCCGTGCCGCTGCTGAGCTGTTCCCGCCAAAACCCTCTCACCTACAGTGTGGGCGCCAAAGCCGCCTTCCCTTTCCGCCGCCCGGGCGAGGGCGGAGGTTGCCAGGGGCCCGGCGGGCTTCCCTGCCGGCAGCGGCTGTGCCGCTCCGGGAGGGCAGGGAGGGCAAGCCGCTTCCTCCGCTCCTCGCCCGCCGGGGCGCCCACCAGGCGCGGGGGCTCGGGTGTCCAGCGGCCGCGCTCCGTCAGTGCCCCAGAAACGGCGGGTCTGTCCCCATAAGCATCCCATAGCGCTAGGCTTTGCCCTTGGGCTTTTGTTTAACACTTCCAGAAAATACGGCTCTTTCCCAGCGGGGACGTGCCTTCCCGCGCCTTTGGGGGACCAGGGTCGGGCGTGCTATAGACACCGCCAACTTCCCGCCCTGCCTTGGCCGAGTTTATTACCCTCCGTATTAATCCCGCAAATTATTATTATTAGAAAACATGTGGTTTTTCTGATTGTTTGGTTTTGTTTGGTTGGGGTTTTTTTTGGTGGTGTTGTTTGGTTTTTTTGCAAAGTACAGCGCCGACTCAACTGCGTACTGCACACGGCTCAGGTCTACCACGGACAGGATCTGCTCGACGTGCGACTGTGGGATGTGAAGTTACGGGTTTTATAGAGGCGCTGAGGTTTTTTCGGCAAATGCCGTTTCAGAGCGCAGCAGTCGCCTCTCTCCCGTCGTCCGCCCCCCCTCCCCCCCACCGCAGCAGAGCTTTTTGGCTGTCCCGGCGCTCTTCTCCCGTCACACCTAAAGGCGGGCGCGCAGGGATGCCCGGAGCCCGCCTCTGCTCCTTGACTAGAAGGGGCGGCCCTCCCCGAGGGATCGCGCCGCCGCTAGCAGGCGGCGCTGCTCGAACTGACGGCTGGAGCGCGGTTTCAAAGACGAGCTTTATGAGCATTTTTTGTTGAAACGAAACACGGTGGCTGTGAGTGTCTCCGAGGTCGGCCCTGCCGTCCGTGGATCTCTGCTGGCAATGCCGGCGGTTTGCTGGGGAGAGTTAGAAAATATTGGGAATTGCTGTGATCCCGCGCACGATCCGCGGTCCTGAGGACGCAGTAGGGATTCATTCGGAGCGCTCGGATGCAGGACGTGGTCTCACGTACATTAACCGTCTCTCAGCTGCGGATTTGCAACTGATAGCGGCCACATCCCCGGCGGATTTAAGGAGGCTCTGGTCATTCGTCGCGGTAGACGGTCTGACAGGGTAACATCCCGCAGGGAGGACCGGCCCTCGCGGAGGCACCGGCCGCCCGCGAGGTAGGCGCAGGGCGATGAGCGGGCGGGTTTGTGCGTGCTTCGGGCGCTTTCGCTCCAGCCCTTGTCTTCCCGTGTGACAGCCGCACCGCGGCTTGGTGCGCGTATCTCAGCGGGGAGCACATCCTCCCCGACGGGCAACTGCCCAGGCGCTTTCGCCTGCGCCAGCCGGGCGGTGACGAGGGCAGCTCTTCGCGCCGCAGCACACAGGCAACACCCCGCCCCTGCCATCCTCCGCCCCACACTATCCGTCTCCTGCCGCCGTGCGAGAACCGGGACGCGCGTATCCCCTCTGGCGCGCAGCGCCCTCCGCGGGGGGCCCCCGCCGGAGCATGCGCCAGCCCGCGCGGCCACGGAGGGATGCCGGGGCTGGGGGCTGGAAGCTGGACAGGGGGGCTGAAAGGGCGGGTGGGCGGCACTGCTGAGGCGTCCCGATGGGAGGGGGCTGGGTGGTGGCAACGCGACAGCGGCACGACGGCAACACGAGAAGTAGGTATGTTAGCGACTGAGATGTGCGCACCCACTGGTACGTCCGCTGCGGTGGTGGTCCTGCAGCCCTGATACAAACCCGTGGGCTCCCACAACTTGCGACAGGTATCTGAGATGGGGTTACTGTAAATAAACTTTCCTTACGTAATTGTTTATTTGTCTTGCAGAAGCAGAGCACTCAAACCGCATCAAAGAACAGCTCTGGAGCCTGTGCACGAAATTAACAAGTCTTGCTCCTCCCACCCAATACTTACGTTCAGGAAAGTCAGCGGAACAGGAGTGCTGCAGTACCTCAGTTTTACAGATACACAGTCAGCCATGTAAGATGCTACAGAGAAGACTGACCTGAGCATGAAGAGACCTTCTTGAATGACCTCATCGTCTTCTGAGGAACCTAAAATCAGAGAGCTGGAGTCAGTACCATGCACGTTGTACCAGAGTACCATATTCAATTACCTCTTTTCCAATTTAACAGCTCATTAGGAGGCTGAGAATGCCAGGGCATTGACTCTATGAAGTGACCTATAAACTTACTATTTGAGACTTACCTAGCTCATCAGAACCACAGTGAGATAACCATGGCAATTAAGATAAAAAAATCAGTCACTGCTTTTTTTTTCCCCTAGCACCAGTAGAGGCATTACTCCTTTCAGTGGTCTCTTATGAAAGCTATACAGTTGATTACAACAGAGGGAAAAGACAGAGATTTGCAGAATATTTGAAGGTGTTTGTTTCCTTTATCAATAATTAATTGCAATAGGTAACCTAAGAACTAGTGACTTGTCTTTACTATGCTTAAATTGTACATATTAAGCAAAGAAGTCATACTTTGTGTATGATAAAGAAAAAAACCCCAATAATTCTGCAGGATTCTTTCATGGTCTAAATTGTAACTCTATGCCAATTTATGAATATCAACAGAAAAATGCTTTCAATTATGTCAATCATAAAACTGCATAGTATGTAATGGTAGTAAATTCTAGGTCTCAATCTAAACAAAACTGGTCACTCCTACAAATACAGATCTGTGACTTTACTGAAACTTCATGGAAGGTGTACCTTTGGTGTAGTTGAGAAAGGCATATAATGCAGAAAAAAAGCACTGCAGATAGCGGAAAGCATGAAGAAAAATACCTTGGTTTTACAGTAAATTTGTTACTTACTCTGTCCAGTTTGTTTAACAAATGAAAGATGGATAACAGCATGTACAAACTCACCTGCCAAAAGCCTATCCTCTTGTCACCCTCTACTGTCTTTTTGAATAATTTATCTTAACTAAACCCCACCAAAAACAATTATCAACCTGTTTAGATATAAGCCCAGTTTGTTACTCTTTCTGAAAGAGATCTGAGATTTGTCTTCTTTCCAATTTAAGAGCACATCCGGACAGTTACCTTGCTCTCTTACTTTAAAAAAATTAGATATCCTACTAGGAGTGAGCAAAGTAAGAACAAGAATGACCAAAGTCAAATGAAAACCAAATTTCTCTGTAACTCCTTTTCCCCTACAGTCAGTTATCCTCAATCCTTTCCAACACCAGAAATCGGAAAACAGGATAGTAGAATCTTTGTTTTCAGTGCAATAGCACTGGAAAGCTGATTCAGTTCCTCTTCTTTTGTAGTAACTAAGTTTTCCACTGGAATTGCGCGGACTTTTGCCATGTATTAAATCTAGCTCTGCTTTTACACCTTCAAGCGCTGAAGCCCAATCTCTTGTATCTGTTTCTTTGTTCTGCCAACCTGTGGCTATGTGGCTTTTGTGTCTTTCAGATTTACTTGCATTATTTATGCAACATAATGAAATATGCAAGCATAGAGTAAAGGATCCGTTCTTGGCTTTGGCACGTAGCCTACTTCAGTTTATTAAAGGATTAAAAATAAGTATTTGGGGAGTGGTGTTGGGACTAAAAGCAGGGAAGTACAGTTCTTAAAAATTGTGCCACAAAACAGCACAAGTTCAAGTAATTCTTGTTTCCAGTACTGCCACTTCATAACACATTTGTAAGCATCATGTTTTAAAAGGTCAAACAAAACAGATTATTAAGCAGCAAAAAGATCTAATTTTTTTATAGTTATTACAAAAACCTTCCTGATACGATGCCCAAAACTTCGCTTAAAGGATATTAGTGTAGAAAAGCCTGGGCATTTCAATTCTGTGAACTCACTTAAACAGATAATTTAAACGAGAAACTATTCTGGCATGTATTTTGCTGCATTCTACTGAAACAGGTACATTCCACTGAAATGGAATCACGTTTGGGCTCTGAAATGGCTCATGGTGAACTCTCTCCTGTGCCTCCTTATGCTGTACAAACCACAAATATTTTGGCATTTTAGTTCTGAAAATATCTCGGCATTTACATGAACTTTTTAAGTGCAAGTAAGTAAATAAATGCTGTTTAGGAATTTTGTACTAAACAGCAAGGTGTTTTTAGAGAAAAAGTCCTTTCCTTTGAAAGCAACCCTTATTTTAACTAGGCATTCACAGCATGTGGAAGGATACTGTAACAGCAGGCACAAAAATAATGCCGCAACAGAACACCATATAGAAATATTGCTGAATAGGAAATACAATGAAAAGTGCAGTATCAGTTAAAGGCACACTGACAAACACCCAACCAAGGTAATCACTTTCCCTTATAAGTACCATACTCAGTAATTCAGCTTACTTAATAGCTTATGTAGTGTGTTTTTTGACAACTTATTAGTCAGTAAAAAATAACAACAAGTCTGTATATATTTAAAAAGAATTCTCTTAGCTGTGGATAGTTTTGAATTCATTAGCTGAAGTAAGTTTGCTGCCAAAGGATTTAGAAATACAATTTGCTTGGAAGCAAGTAAAGCAGGCATATATAGTTATTCCATTTAAGTAAGTTACATGATTTCCTCCCAAAATAAGTTGAAAAAAAATTCAGATGTTAAACCTGTTTCTTTCACAGTCAGGGGTAGCCAGGGGAGTGACTTCTTCCAGAGAGTAAAGCCAGCAGTATTTTTTTAAGGAATGCTGGATAAGGTAAGTATGATCAGAGTGCAGGAAAACTAGAAAACAAACCCCACCAACACTTCATTTTATATCAAACCAGTAAGATACTGATGCAAAGGAATAGGGGAAAACATTCCAATGTTAAAAGGATCTCTTATAGTTAACTCATCAGAAGTGAAGACTTAAATGCATGAATTCTGCAAAGCATATACACAAAATTTTAAACCTCTGTGTACAGAACACAAGCATAGAGCATAGAACATCAGCTTTTAAAATATATACATGCATACACACATACTAGCCAGATAAAATTAATCTTACTCTGATTTACAGTTCTTGACTGATGGTAAAAGCACTATACACACAGTATTTTGATTTCAAACACCACAACTGAGTGTAGTCTTACACTCTCAATTAACTTGTTTTACATGGATTCCTCAATGTGCAGTTCTAAAAAATGGATGTCTTCCTGAGATGGTTTTATTTTATAAACTTTTCCCCCCCCTTTTCCTTTAATTCAGTACAATATAGTTAGTTTGAAATGCATAAATAAGAAAAATTAAGATTTCCTGAAAATGTATACTCAATTATCAATGTCTTTATATAATTAGAAGGGGGAAAAAGTTGAAAGCTCTCAGTTTTCTTCTTAGTCTAGCCATACTTTACTTTGCTGTTCTTCCATACTTCTGTTTTTATACCATTACTTAACTTTTCTAGCAAGTGAAGTCGAAAGCAAGTGTCTGTGAGATGACAAAATATTTAAATAATGCTGACTTAAGAAAATTAATTGAACAACTAGCAAATTAAAATTTAGTCTTTCTTTGCTAAGTTTATCCACTTTTGTCACCGAATTGAAGGAAGGTAATTACAGCCTCAAGTAAATAAAACAGCTAGGCAATAGCCCAGGTAGGATTTTTTCCCCTATATAAGAAGAGTCTATATGTATCTTAGTTTTTAAGAAACGAAGTACACATTTTTGTAGACCAAACATCCAGTTATGCACCATTTAACTATGTGCAAGAATGTCATTTGACTGCAGTGAGAACAGGAACAAAGAAAGTTCAGATGTGGTTCCACCATTGTTATAAATCTGACTCTTTTGGGCAATAAAAAGGAGGAATAAACTCCACCATATCTGAATGGGAGCTAATGAAAGCCTGACAACTACAGGATCACAGTTTCTCCTCAAAATTAAGTGCTTTTATTATATTGACAATTGTGTTAGCATTAAAAACTATTTAGGATCTATTTAGCTTAAAACTTTAATAATACATACTAAAGGAAAATGCTGGACAAGGATATTTTTAAGGATTGAAATTACTTATGTATAATTCTCATATTTAGTGTATTTGATTTAGTAATATCTGCAATATCTTATAGCCTGCATTTGAATAGACATATATTAAACAACTATCATAACTAATTAAAAAGCAACGAAAAAGAAATGTTTTGGACACTATGATTCAAAGATGATTTTTTTTAAATACACAATTTAAAAATGAAACAAATTATCCTCAACTACTGTTCTTCTACTTCCTTTGTATTTAAAATATTTTGTTCCGTTTACTGTTAACAGGTACCCATTCAAATTGCCACTCATTTGCTATACAGCAAATAAACCAAAAAATTATTATATGTTTTCAGATGGGATTTTTCTTTGTATTTTTATGTAAATTAGTATCAGCACCTTGTGGAGAAAAAACCTTTAAAATCCACAATTCTCAAATCATATATAGATCAACATATTTTTCAGAGATTGATCATTGATTTATTTTGCAATTGCTTACTCCTGTGAGAAACTAGATATAGAAAGATTTTATTTCTCCCCTTGATAACTATTTGCAAACAAAACAATGCCGAATGAAGTGCTGAAAAGATACATGTCGAAGGCCAAATTAAGAAAGAGACATTATGACAAGTTGAATTAAATATTTAAGTCTTCAAAGAAAAAGGTGTGGTTTTTTTCAATCAGCCTGGTTACACTAAATCGAATGTGTATTGTTCACGTTCGAGATGTTACATCATCCCCTCAAAAGTGATGGCATTACAAGTTTTATTTTTAAAATATATTATTATTTTTATTTGCTTTTATAACAACTGGTTTGTTCAGACCTCCTTTCTGAGATGCTTTACATTAATACTTGTTTTGATGCAATTTACACACCTTTCACATATCTTTTCCTTTGCACGGAATTTTTGTTTTACTTGCATGTGCTATTTACCTACAAAACAGAGAATCTTCTTTCTTCAATTTGGTTGGGGTTCTCTGTCACTGAATTATTACTTGGAGCACTAATAAAGATGGAGTTTTTATAATTTGTAGCTTATAACATGCTTATCAAATACTGATATGCATATTGTCTATTAAAATAATCAAATCAAACATTATAGAAGTTAAACAGCAGATTAGCATCTGTATTTTAAACACCAATATTCACTTTCCCAGAAGCGTGGATAGTACTGGGCATGTCTTTCTCATTTCAACTGGAGTGGACATCAGTCCAGAATGTCATGCCTTCTGATAGTCACCATTTAAATCACAGCCAAACAAAAAAAGTAATGCAACGGTCATTTTTTCATAAACTTTAGTGCAGACAAGTCATTAATTTAAACCAGGGGGGAAAAAAGTAAACAGCAACATCAGTGATACATAATTAAAATTTCACAATCTCTAAAATAAAAGATGAAAACCTTTAAAATCAATGCACACATCAGTAGCTGAAGTAGGTACAAGAGATACAGGATCTCAAAGAAAAGCAGAAACCTAATCTGTGATACAGAATTATTAGTAAGTTTACAAATTTTAACAGTTGAATTTCTGAGGGTTAGCCTTGAATGTTGCATTACTACATGGGTCTAAATATGTATCAAATGTTACCTATAGAATATTTGTTACATACCTTTAGAATATTTATGAAAGCTTGGTTTAGTCTAAATGTGATATTATTAATATAAACATTGAACCAATCTCTGCAAATTGTTAAAACCCCTGAATCTTAGACATTGCATGTAATAAAATGATAATCACATACACATTCTAGCTCAACAGTCAGGTTTTAGGTCTGTATAATTACTGCACACTGACACACGTAACGCTGTAGACTGGAAAGAGGATTTAGGGGAATTGGTTTGCTAGAAATTATAAGTATGTGCACAAATGCCAAAATGAATGGACCTGCACTTTATTGAAATAACAGTAGGGATGATCAGGATAGATTTTTTTTTTCTACAATCACTGACAAAGCAGAAAATAGTTACACACTCCTCTTATTTCTCAAGTACTAACACTAAATACAGATTGCAGATTTCTAAATGCTAACCTAAGAAATGTCTTTAAATGCTTACAGACAGACCCATTTTTGTATCAGTAACAATAGCACAAATAATTCCATAAAAGAGCTACATTCAAGCAAATAGAGAATTTTGTAAAACTACCTCTCCTTCTCTGTTAAAATTGACTAGTTAAATATTACAATCCTCACTTTTCTGTATAATTAAGCTTTTGTTCAACCATGAAAAAACTAGAAACTGATTGCTTGAAAATGAGCTGCATGACCTTTGTCCCGGTTTGTCACCTCTGACCTTTAATTCGAAGACCCTGCATATCAATTCATTCTATTTTTAGAAGCAGAATGTATATTTTTGAAATTGCTGTCCTCCCATGCAAAACATATCATGTTGGTTTTGTCTTTTTTTTTTATTAGCCTCTACTCATCACACCAGAGGAGCATATTTGCTTTTTATTGTGCAACTGCATTCAAAACACCTAGTGTGCAATTACAGAAAATGAACATGTCTCTGCAATGAAAAAAGGCCTTTTTATTTTATTCATGTACTAGAGAGCCTGAAACACGTTAATGTGAATTTAGAAAAAATAATCTACTAGATTGCACACCTTTCTAAATTTAACTGTTTATTCTTAAAAAGAGGAAGAAAGGAGAACACCTCACGCCTGTGTTTGCATTGCTGCTAAAGGATACCCACTTTTTTCCTGAACTTTCTCTGTACCACGAGTGGTTATTTCATTCTCACTGATGACACGCTGCTTTGATATTCGCTTTCAGAGTGTCCTTTCATAAACTGAACCTGTGGTTAAAAATAGCAAATGCCAAGTTCCTGTCTAGTTGCTGGTTTCAGCTGCACTTCCATTTCATATAGGTAACGTTACACTTCCCGAGTTGGCTGCAAAAAAAAAAAATCTGTGTTGGTGGGTGGGCACTGTAGTATTTGTCATTGATTTTGCTGCCAGCATTCGATACCAGAGCGATACAGTGTATTATATAAAGGCTGTGGGTGAGAGCACTACCCTGCCGTGACCTCCCTGCGCTGAAGGACCCGGGAGCCGCCCAGGCGGACACAGGATGGGACAGGACGGCGGCCCGGGCACCGCCAGGAGTAACATGGCCGCGGGGTTCAGCACCGCGGACAGCGCCGCGCCGCCGGAGAAGGGGCCGCGCCCGCCGGCCCCGGGCGCCCCGCAGGTCACGGCGCTCCATGGCCGGGACCCCTCGGGGCCGCTCGACCACCCAGCCGAGCTTCGCCCGGCGACGCGGGGCACTCGCCTCCCCGCCGAGGGGAAAATGGTTCCTTCGGAAACTGCCTCCCGCCCCAGCCCCTGCTCGGAGCGACGCGTGGTGCCTCGCCCGTCCGCCCCAGGAATGCGCTGCACACGGCGGCTTCAGCTTTAAGTCAAACAAAACGCTGCCACGGAGTTACAAAACACGGGAAGAAGACGAACAAATGGTTTAATGGCTTGGGCTTCAAAATTCGCTTTTGTGCTTGGGGATGCAACGTGAAACGCTGTGTGTGACCTACAACTGCATCCTGCGAATGGCCTAGACTGCAGCTGTTCAGGCCTAGGAGGGAGAGCGTTTGGGGTTTCCTTCTTCATTTAACTTATCACCATTCTCCCTCTCCTGAAATTCTCAGCACACACCACCTCATACATTTTGAGATTAAAACCCAAAAGTTTTGATAAAACTGGGACAGCAGCACATGCCCTTTATAGAATATATTTTAAAATAATCAGAGTTCAAGACAGTTATTTTTGTCATAAACACACAGGCAGAGTTTCTAGTACAGCTGCATTTTTGTAACTATTGCATAGGACATACATCACCCATAATCACTATTTTTGCCATTACATACATGATTTACTTGACTACAGCACAGGAAACTTGACTTCCTGGCATATTAATTATTAAGGTTGTAATTTAATTCAATATTGATTCTTATTACTCTATACCAAGCAGAAAAAAAAGAAATCATCATCCTCTAAACAACTATAGCTTAGCTGCGTATCTTGTAAGTAATTGCCCAAACCATTTTTTGTTATTATCTTCACTGAAGCATTAAGGCTTTTTTTGGTGTGTTTTAAAAAATAATCTGTAGTTTTGTACAGCAAAGCATACATGTATCAATCTAACAGTAAACATGCACTAATGCATTTCAGTACAATGTTATATCCAGACACCACTAAAACTATACACAACTATATTTAAATGAACTATGACCAAATTTAGCTATAATTATTTTCTTAGTATCTGATAACATATTCATGACCAGACACTTCTCTGTACTTGCAATTATTAATACTGTTTCCATGCAAGATGTGAAATTCTAAACCAGGTTATTTGATGGGGAAAAAAAACAACCCAGCTCTATGTATGGCCTATTTAAAAAGAACACCAACACCCGTTACATAAGGAAAAAGTGTCAAGTCTGTAAACAAATTGGTGTAGCATGCACTACTGTATTGTCCCATCACTACAAGACCGTCATACATCATTTACTCACCATCACTAACAAGCTAACAACTAGTAAGAGAGAAACAAGTAAATGAATCAAATCTCTTTAGGTAGTATGTTTATCAGATTATAATGGATAATTCCCTCGTGTTAAAGCTAAACGATATTGAAAATTAACCCAGAGTTTTCAAATGTATTTAGATACGCCAGTTTCATAATTTTTGAGGCAGCTTGGGCAAAACATTTGCATGTATTACTGCTGTTTACTTATTTTTAGATTAATTTAGTCATTGGCTAGGTGGTTATCTGACCCCCTGTATGGTTTACTCAGTAATACCACAGCCGCATGGAGCTGCCGGCGGTCAGATATGGTCGCTCCCCTTAGAGCGCGGAGCCGGGGGATGCCGCTGCCGTGCCCCCACCGGGGTGGCGAGCGCCCAAATGCACCCCGCACCCGGGCGCGCAACCAAACAAGGAGGAACGAAGCGTGTTGGAGGCACGTCGGCACTTTATTTGTTCTCCCCCGCGCTGCGTCCCGCACCGTGCCCGGCGCCTCACAACCAGCCGCGGGGCTCCGCGTCACAGTCTCCCAGAGAGCCCGCCCGCCCTCTGCCCGGCGAAGCCCGCGCAGGTCCCCGGCGCTGTCCCCGCAGCCCCGGCGGGGGCGGGCAGCGCCC
>VYXB01010645.1:228001-271034 GCA_013397135.1 Pachyramphus minor
CGGGGCGGGGCGGGGCGGCCGCGCCCCCGGGACCCGCCCGGCTGCCCCACCGGGGCCGACACCCGAAGGGATGGAGGGCCCCGCTCATCACATCCAGCCAACCACCTTCTCCCTCAGGCACCTCCGTGGCTGCGGATCGCGGAGGCCATTTGGCACCTGTGATTGCGCCCGGCACCGCCGCCCCGAGGACTGGACTCCCCAGCTGCAGCCGCGAGTGTGTCGCTGCTCACCCCAAATCTGCCGCTGGCAGGTGGAGCATCAATCCATGTGTGTGGAAGATCTTGCCCATTTTGAATGACCTGCTCGTGGTGGGTCTCACAATGTGCAGTCCACGTCCACAAATCAGGCAGGATTCTAGTTGTGAAACGGGCTTGTCCAGAGCTTGATGGTTCCTGGTTGTCTTGCACCATGATTGGTCTCCTTTCATGGCATATGAGACCTTAATCCCAAAGTTTCATTTTCCCAGCTCATTCTGAGTTACCCATAGAATACCCCAACGGTGGTTTATGTATAGTCATGAACACAGTTCACCCAAGAGTATATAGGTCATGGTTCTAAAAATAGCAGGGTTAACAAAGGTTGGCTACTTATGGGTCAGTGTTCCACGTTCTTTTTCCCTCTCCACTCTACATGGGCTCCAGTTGTCACCACCTCCTACATGCACTAGCAAAAATGGAGGTAGTTTCCAGCAGTGTGGTTCCTCACCCAGGACCATGTGCTGAGGATTAGCCAACTGGTAAGTCAAGCAGTAGATAACCAGTGAAGTCACATGATCTTCCATTTGCTGGGGACAATGATTAGCAGCCTTATTTTCCTGAGTGCTGGTTTTCATGACACTTAGTATATTTGGGTCCTTTATGTTGAATTTGGCTGAAGTTGTAAAAAGGGTTCAAAAGTTCTTTGAGGGCAAAAAGATGGACAGCAAACAGAATTGCATTTTCTGAAGAGAATAAGAGACAAACGCATCACGTGGTAAGGATGGTTTTTGAAGTGCTAATTTCCTACACTCTAGCGTGCCCAGTTCACATACAATTTTCTATCATTAGGCATTACTGTGCTTGCCTCGAACTTGCTGTTCTTGGGCTTTCCTTTGTGGATTTAATTTTTGAGGGTACAGTAAGATTTTCAAGAATTTATCAGCACTTGGAGTCTAAGGGCCAAGTCAATGCTAAAATACTTAGTGTACATAGCTTTCTAATTTCTTTTTCACAAGAAAAGCTTTACACAGAATTTTGATGTGTGATCTTACCCTGCGATGAAAGCAACTATGGAGCCTCTCATGCTTTCAAATACTGTGCCTTACTTCGCTCAGAAAGGCTTTTGTGTTGGACTGAGACATTTCCAAGGCTCAGGAGAGAGCCTTCCAATGACTAAATGACACTGTTCCACTTAGCCTTCTCTAAGCATAATCCTAGAAAGCAATTTCATTCATGTTTTGCAGATGAGATTTAAGTACCCACATTTATCTAGAGCTCCTAATGCTTGACTCTATTACCTAAAATTTGGTGCACACTCTGTATTTATATGTAAATCTAGCCCAATATATACCTATATAACTATATAACTATATGGCCTTAACACAGCTCTAGCTATATTTTGCTAATAGTTTGAGACTGCATGAGGCTTTTCTGAAAAACAAACAAACAAACCCAAATCATGTTCAGAACCTGATTTCTTACTTAATTTTTGTTTATTTCTAATAAATGAGGAAGAGTTCCTTCCTGGTCTCTGCTATTTCTGCTGAGGTATTTTTTTTTGCAGAAAAAGAAACTTCCCCACCTGCTTTGTTTTTGTGCTCTCAGCACATGATATAACCTAATTTTGTAGCAAGTTTTTATGAATTGAGTTATATACAGAACATAAGCAGAATTGAACTCTTTCAATAACTGAATAATATTTCAATAAATAACTGAAGTGCATACAGGCTGTGCAAAGACTGCACATTTTTTTTCTATTACTTTAATTTTCTCAACTTATTTCCGCTGATCTGTTAATAGGGTTTCCCCTGAGAACTTGGGGAAACATTTGTTTTTTCCTACGCAGATTAAACAGTTCTAGGCAGTTTAATGAGGTATGGGATTTTTTTCTTAAGGTGACCTGTTAAAGTGACCTGCCATCCCTGGTGAAAAATGAAAATCACTGAAGATGTTTCGCAAAAAAAATTAGTTCTTGAAAAAGCACTTTTTCATGATATATGTTTCTCTTGAAGCAAAACAAAACATTTAGTCTATTTGTGTTGTGCCACTATAAAAATAATTTCTGGAATAGCTCATGATAATACTCATAAAATAATTGTATATAGTATTTTTCTAGTGAGGTCTACTAAAGATTTTTCATTTTAGTAAAAACAAAACAAAAAGAAAAACAATCAATAAATAATACTATTTTACATTCTGTAATGATGACTTCAACTGTGGGAAATACTCACTGAACATTTGAAAAGAAGGAGCTGAGACATTGATCTTGGGGGGAGAATTTCTCAAGCTCCAGGTAACACCTTCTCCAGCCGATTCCCAGGTTTTGAACACCAGTTTAAATCCAGATGTGTTAGATTGAGAGAAGTTTCTCATATTCCACCTGCACTTTACTCAGAGCAGAGAGTCTTCTTATCCTTCAGGTTTCCTGTCCTTCCACATTTATCCTCTTTGTGTTCTGCTTTGGTTATGCTATGTTTTCTTTACTGGTGGGATCGTTTGCCGGTTGCCAGACCCTTCATTACTCCTGGTTTATGCCAGCTTCATCAGGGTCTGAGTAGGCACTTCTGGAGACTGTGTATAGGTTTCTCTGCAATACTTCTATGAACTGCTGTTTGTTATAGGTGGATGTGGTTTTGTCGGCTATTACTAAAATGGTTTTAAAGTTTCCCACTATAAGACAGCCTTCCAGTTGCTTGTATCTTTGGCAAGCCAGCTGTTTGGTATGAAATTTTTCATGTCTCCTCTTATAGCCTGTTTACATTTTTCCCCAGTCATTTCCAAGAAGAGGATTAAAAAATATGTATTTGGTCCATGTTTAGATATTATTTTCAAAATGATCTAGCAGTCTGAACATTTAGAGCAAGCATTTCAAATCTGGTGTAATGGCAGGAGAATATATGGTGTAATGGCAGGAGAATGGCTGAGCTATAACCCTTGCCAAACCACAGTTTGAATGACTTTCCTAACTGCTAAAATCTAAAAAGCCTTGGATCCAACAAATAGCAAAGTCACTTTTGACAATGAACACCAACCAGCCAATGTGCTCTGGGTTTTCTACAAACAAGTAGTTCACATCTGACTCCTTGTCCAGGCTACATAATCTGAGGGAAAACTTTCCGTGGATGCTTTTAGCTGCACCTTTTCCCAAAATGGTTCTTGTTTGAGAACTAAGAACAAGGAATTTCTCTCTCTTATCCTTTTAGTGATGCTACTGCTAACACCCTGGAAGCATGAAGAAAGATACTCTATGAGTCAAATGGAAAAAAGACAAATGCAAGACCAGGATGCAGAAAAGAAACAGATTAAGAGGAAGAGTCTTCTGAGATCAAGACTGTTCAAGGGGCAAAAAGCTAAGTCTAGAAACTGGGTAGCAGAGGCAGAGACTCTCTGCCAAAAGCATTTCACCTCATATCAGCGTGTCTATTTGCCAGCATAGTGAAATCCACAATATGTAACGATGAATTAATGAAGACTAGTGTTACTGTTGGCTGGAAGAGCTGTTATACATATCTGCAGGAAGTAGCAGCATCTCTGCTACCAGTTGTGAGGGGCAAAGGACCAGGGAGACTGATTAGAAAACCATGAGGGAAGCGTGGGAAGTTAGTGGGCGAACAGAATACACCAAAAGAAGAAAGAGGTAGAAGGATCTGTGAAAGCAGTGGAGAAGGAAAAAAAAATATTTAGAGGCTTGTCTGTAAAATGGGGATTACAAGAGTATCGAAATAGATTTGATAAGGAACTGTTGTAGATGAATGCAGGACAGAAACTTTGGAAAAACTTGAGAGTGGAAACACTATACGTGGCTGGTGTGGAGATCCTGTGTGCATCCCCCCTTTTGGGTGTGCAGCTGCCTGGGCTCACGGCCAGCATGGAGGTGGAATACCTTGAAGCCTGGAAAGAAAATGCTAGAAGAAACCCAGTGAGAGCCTATTGCTCCTTTACCCAGGAGCTGGTTTTAAGCTGAGGCTGTCACCGTTGTGGCTCAAGCTCCATCATAGCTGCACTGCAGCCATGGCCATGCCTGGTGATCTGCACCCTGACAGGTGACAGGCTTGACATCAGACCTGCCTCATTCCCATGGGCTTGTATGGCTATCTGGACTCTTGTTGGTTGCCACCAACAGAACCGCTCTGCATCCTTGTCAGGGAGGCTCCTGTCCCACAGGCTCTGCCATCACCTGTGGCTTCTGGCTCCCCTTACCCAGTAGAGCAGCCTCCTCTCACTGCCCGCAGCACTGCAGACTGACAGGGGACCTTTTCCTAAGGCTTCATGTTCTGCCAGTGGTCGCAGGGGCAGTAACACAGTAAGACTGAAGTAAAATATCTCCTTTAGCTTTGGAAGGTATATACCCCAACCAGGTCTCAAAACTGGTGATAACAATATGACTACCATGAATCCCATTTACCCCCCTTTTTCTTTATTTTTTAAAAACACATCAAGTCTACTATAAAACTCAATCAAAAGAGATTTCTGTAGTTGTAAAGCTAAGTGCTGCATATTGGCAGCAAAACTTATATGAAATGNGGTGATCTGCACCCTGACAGGTGACAGGCTTGACATCAGACCTGCCTCATTCCCATGGGCTTGTATGGCTATCTGGACTCTTGTTGGTTGCCACCAACAGAACCGCTCTGCATCCTTGTCAGGGAGGCTCCTGTCCNGCATCCCCCCTTTTGGGGGTGTAGCTGCCTGGGCTCATGGCCAGCATGGACGTGGAATACCTTGAAGCCTGGAAAGAAAATGCTAGAAGAAACCCAGTGAGAGCCTATTGCTCCTTTACCCAGGAGCTGGTTTTAAGCTGAGGCTGTCACCGTTGTGGCTCAAGCTCCATCATAGCTGCACTGCAGCCATGGCCATGCCTATTGGCAGCAAAACTTATATGAAATGTGTTATAGGAAGACCCTGGTGAGGATCTTGTTTTCTGTTTCCTGTTTTCTTTCCCCCAGAAATGCTCATGCATCCTGATGGCCCAAATTGTGCTCTTGTTTCTTAGCTGACAATGGCAGTGGCTGTATGCAGAACATTCTCTTTTCTCCTTCTTTGCCTTTGGAATTGTTCTAATTTTTTAATGAACCAATGAAAATGTAAGTAACAGAGAAGTTTCCTATTTTTCATGTGTTTTCCTCCTATTTTATTTGCTTTTGCCAGTGGGGCCAAAGAAAGGAAGTGACTTTTTTAGGAGTTTGTTTGGAAAAGCTGTGCCAAAATATACTGTTCCGCTTTATTTTGTGGGCTTGTGAAAATCATGCAGCATTTTATGAAGCTTTAAATTTTAATGTAAGATTCTCAAGAATGTTCCATTTGCAAATCTAGACAGATATCTAAGCACATGAACATTCAATGTGGTAATCAGAGAAAATTATTTTATCGCAAATGGCTTTTTAGACATTTACTTAGTTGCAGCAAAGTCAATTCCATTTGAGTCAAGCCTTTATTACAGATACACTCAGAGCACTCTGCCAAGCCTCAACTGTTACTTCTCCACACCTTTTTCAAACAAGTATTTACCATCTTTACAAGATTACACTTAATTTCAAATCAGTAAGTATTTTGCCTTCAAGTTCTTGATAATTTCTGTCTGTGTTCAGGGGCTCAGATACACTAATTTGATAGTTGTTGTTATGCTTCTTATTTAAACTGGTGCAGACACTGAGCTGTGCCTGTCCAAAAACCTGCCACAACATTAGCAGGTGATGGGTTGATTAGGAAGACCAAACCAAAGAGGAAACTGTGAACTCCCTCCCAGACAATGCAGATCCTGCTTTCTGCTTTTTAGACCAAGGCTACATGTGCAACTCCAGAAGAATGTTGGCTTGGGCTTTCCTATTAACAGGAATGAGTGTGCCATGTATGTGTCTCTTAGGTGTTGGTTTTACATCAAGGAAGAAGACAAATATTTTGCTCCTGCCAAAACAAAGTATACAGGACTATTGTTCTTGATTTGTCTGATTCCCCCCATCATGTTTTGTTTCATGGACAGAAAATCCTGTGACCAGGTCCTCACTGCTGGTTTGCTTGTTCAGGGATATGGAGACTCCCTGGCCACATCTGAATTAGCAAAATGAACAGGACCAGGGCAAATCCCGGAGCACTGGTTGTGCACAGTCCATGAAGTGGTTTAGTGCCAACCAGGCAACAATAGGTGTTGGGCTATGGTTGAGGAACTAGCACGGGCAACAGCCAAGCCCTAATGTGCCGATTGCTATTGGCCTGGTTGCAGGAATAACCAGTTTAAACCCTTGTGTGGTTGTGAGTGAGATGTGCCAGGGTAGTTAGTGACAGGGTAACAGAAAACGAGCCCTGTACTGTTTTATTCAGTGGAATAGACATCACCTTTGGGTCTTGATGCCACAATGAGGTTGGTGGGAGGAGGGGAAGGGAAGGGGGGGGAGCAAGGGGGTCTCTGCTTTGAGGACTCCTTTTTTAAGGACCAGCTCTAAAAATTAGATGAATAATTGCTTATTTGCTGCTCTGAATTGCTTCTATATTTTACATTATACCATCGTTAAAGAAAAAAGATAATAGGGAGGGAATAAGGGCTCAAGTCTCCTTGTGTCAAACTGATTGCCCAAAGTGGTAGTTTGTGGCCAAGTTTTTAAATGTTTGTTCTATTTCTGATCCCAGGATTCTGACTTCTGTTTGGTCCAGTTCAAACAGAAAGGTTTCAGCATGCTTCTTTACAGGTTAATTAACAGAGTGTTACGGCACTTTTAAAAAATGAAAAACAATATGGAGCTTTTCATCTAATGCTCATCAAAAGCAAAAGCAACAGCAACAGCAGAGTCTGGTGCAGGATGAGGGATTTATGGTAAAAATGAATTAGTGCACAAGATCTTTATACTTACACAATTACTTCAAAAGAACCACAGTCATGTTCAAATACTTTTTTAGGAATTCAACAACATATACTTGGTTAACCATTAACATTTAATGCTTTTAAAATCAATATGTGTAGCCCTTAAGAGTAACAACCATAAGAAAATGTTAGCTTAACATTAGAAATAAATTTTATGTTGTTATGACCAAGACTGGTCTGTGGGTTTTATTGCATTACAGTGTATGTGGTTTCATCAGCTGAAACTGTCTGGCTCCTTATACCAGCTTGATTTAAGGAGTTTGAACTAGTTTTCTTGGGGAACTGCAGGCTCAAAAAAAAAAAAAAGAATTGTTAGTTGGTAGAAAAAATTTACAGACTATTTTTCAAAGTGTACAGTGATGAAGAAAGTAAATGATTACTTGGAGTTGGGGGTATAGAGTGAGAAAGTGCCTGCCTCATGCATCTGTGGGTGGAAAGCCACAGTTGGCTTATACATTTGTTTTGTTTCTTTATCTACCATTACTCCAATCACAAGAACTAATTACAGTCATTTAGGTCAGCCCTTCCCTATTCTATTGAATATTGAAAAACCAAGTAGAGAAGTTAACATGATTTAGAAGGAGCTTCTCTGCATCTCCACTTGACTAGAATAATATGCAACTAGAATAACAATTCCCAAGCATTCATTTTCAGCATCACTTTTATTGTTAATCAAGAATTTTAAGAATGAAATCTTAATTGATAAGCAAGGCTTAAAATACTCAAAAATATTGCCTCAAAAGATTTTGTTTCACTGCTGGCTTACCTCTGCCACTTCAGTTTGAGTCAATCAGAATTCACTCATAGGTTAATTTCAGAAGTAAACCACATTGCTGAAAGGTGAACTGATTGAAAGTGACACTGATTCAAATGGAGACTGCTTTCACACAGGAGAATCTCCCTTCATATTTCCCATACAATTTAAAATAAATAAATAAATACAACAGAAACTTGGCATTTCAATAAATTTTGAGTTGTTTTCTAACTAAAAGTCAGTATAGTTTAAGTCCCATTGTACTTGCTATCAGAAGAAATGTGGAAAACAATTAGGAAAGAGAGAGTCCAAGTTAAAATGTGAGTAGGGGAGGAAACATGGAATGGAGATCTTCACAAATCCTACTTATTTAATCTTGTAGATATGCAAAAAAAAAAAAATCACAGATAACAGACAGAGATAAAAACCACAGAATGAAAGGAGAAAAAGAGGTGCTCCTTGGCCAAAGTAAAAGCTGAGCTGAGAAGTGGAGAATCAGTTTACTGTGGAAACAGAAAGGTCTCACGACTTTTTCCAACGGATTCTGGAGTATAAATAACAAGGGCATGTCTGAGACTCAAAATAAAGGGAACAAATTGGTTAGCTACAGAATGGCTATGGATGCAAAGATGCAATCAAGGAAGAAATACTGGTAGTGAAAAGGAGGGCAGAGAAACTGGAGCGTCAAAAATGTGACAATCACTAAAGGACCAAGTAGTGTGATTAGCAGAAATATTTGGCTGGTTAATGAAGCCACTGAAGAGAAGACTCCATGCCAGAGCCAAGTGGACATGGGGGAAGAAGGGAGGCAGGGCTGACACTCAGCATCTGAACAACCCAGTGATGAACTGTGAAGATATAAAAAACATCTAGGTGTTTGGCATTTTTTCTCTCAGGAAGAGAACATTGACATAACCTGACAGAGACTGAAGTTATCAGGCTTAGTAATATAGGTTACTAAAATGTAGAACTAAATCCACTGGTAGAAAAACTCCACTGCAGGCAATGGAAGTATCAAAGAAATTATTCTGGACCTCCAGTACTGCAATTTATATAATGAATGCATGATTAAGTACCCAAGTCTGTAACTTCTAGCTTTAAACACCGTCCTTTCCCAAAAGCAGTTTATCTGTACTTCAGCAACATATCCTTAATCTAGGGAGATGAAAGCTGCAATTTTTGTGTGTTTCTTCAAGTACCATGCTTCAGTTTTCATGTGATAAAGTATCCCTTCCTAATCCTAGCTCTATTTCGATTTAGCAAAACACGTAGACCCTGGTGTCCCATTCCTGCCTTATTACCAAGAGATGAAAATGGAAGTGATGCAAATCAGTGGAGAAAATTTTCATACTGGGAAATTTTACCCAATGAATAAGTGTGTAAGGATCAAAATGTTTGCAAATCATTTTCATGAAAGCACATTCTTATATAATTTTTAGGCTATTTGTTAGCAGTGGCTGCTTGTGATCCTAATTAAAGTAATAGTTACAGGTGACCCAACAGAAACAGAAGAATGATAATTTCCTGTGGCCCAGTTTAATGAATGCATTATCTTCCTTTAAACCTAGATTTCTGCATTGGGAACAATAACATACCGATGCTGTCTAATGAAATCAGCCTCAATTGTCATGACCTTTCGTTTACTTAACCTTTTGCTTCCATTGTTAATTATACGTGTGTTATAGTTAGTGTAGAGGGCATGATCATTAGCAATAACCTATCAAGCTTGCTTTCTTCAGAAGAAAGAGGAAAAGCTAACAAACAAGCCTGGAAAGAAGCGAAGGCATAAAGCAGTCATGAGAGAGATGAAAACTGAACTCTCTTGAGACTTGAACAGTGATGACATGCAAAGCAAGTTGTGGGTAAGACATTCTTGGAAAAAGCAGAAGATATTGGCTGATATACACATGGTTTGTACTTGCTTTGGTTTTTTTCCCTTGCATAATCAAGGGTTACACCAATAAAAGACTATAAACTGACAGTCCTCTGAAATTAAGAATCAGTTATACAATAATTGCAACATGGGAAGTAGATGGCTTCTTGCAAGAGACCAGCCTCTCTTGGTCCTGACCTAAAGAATCTGTTTTCATAAACAAGAGTACAGTTTGGAAGCAGGTGTAGTCTAGATGATGCCTGTCTCAGAGGTAGGTGTTTGGGTTTTTCCCATGTCTGATCTCTTTTCATAGGGATAGCTTCTCATTCATCAAAATTTGAGCCAGTCAGTTAGCTGGAAGGGTCACTGAAAAAAGTATTCTGCCTCAAGCCAGTTCTGGGACAACTGGTGCCTTCCCTCACTGGGAACTGGCCTGGGGAATGGGCATGTACATTTTTTTTTAGCTAGATACTTTTTACAGAGAAATGAGGGGTTTTTCCACTAGATAATCTGTGGTTCACTGTGTAAGTGAATGAAAGTGAGTTGGGTGGGAAGAGGGGAAAAACAACCCCACCTGTCAAGTCCTATTTAGTCCCTGACTTTCTGTGTTGAAGGCTACTGTGGACATAGCAGACTCTAAACTGTGGCAATGGCATGATGAGACAAAGACTTGGTGAGACAGTGTCAAAAATCTGTTACTTCATTCTGTCATGGTGCAGCTGCCACTCAGTTTCCCTGGGAAGTAAGACAGTGTGGCTGAGTAGCTTAAAAAGGTCTTTAGGATGCCTTATAACTGTTCTTCAGTTCTCATTCAACAAAACAGTTCCCAAACAAGTTTACAGAATGGTTGAGTTTGGAAGTGACCTCTGGAAATCGCCTAATTCAGCTCCTTCGCTCAAAGTAGGGTCACTTACAGCAGGGTGTTGAGGGCTATGTCCAGTCAGGCTTTGATTTGTCCAAGATCGAAAACTCCACAAACTCAGCAGGCAACCTGTGTCAGCATTTAACCACCCTCACAGTAAGATAATTTTTATGCCCAAATGTAATTTGCTATGTTTCAATCTGTGCTTGTTGCTTCTTGTCCTGTCACTGAATACCACTGAGAAGGGCCTTCTCCAAGCTAAACAATCCCAGCTCTCAGCTTCTCCCTGTATGGTAGGTGCTGCAGTCCCTTAATTACTTTTGTGACCCTTTGCTGGACATGCTCAACTTATTGTATATAGGTATTCAGGACTATAATTTCACATAAAATAGTCACAGCTGACAAATACTTTTTAGAAACATATGCTTTTCCCAGGTGACAATCATCTGGTCTAACTGCATATTTCAAATATGTGACCTGGTGTAGCAGCTTGCAGTGGTCTTCTTACTCTTCCAAACATGCTGAAATCCTTCCCTGCTTCAGAACTGCCATATATAGAAGTTAAGGATATTGCCTTTTCCAGCTTCTCTTCAAACGTCAGTTGTTTTTAGAAAAACCTAAAAAACACTGCAAATACTTCTTCCAAAATCTTGGTCTCTCCCAAGTTCCTTTCAACCTGCAGGATTTTATTAAGGATTCAGTTTTACTTTTAAAGGAGAGTTTCCTTCCATCAGTTAGCTGCCCTGGGCAATGAAAGACCCTTGGAGGCAGATATATAGCTTGCAACAATCTTGTTTGAAGAACAGATCATTCTAGGATTTTATCCCAGGATTGATGGGAGTTGTAAACTTGAGATGAATTCTAAAAGAGGGGACTGACATAAAAAAAAAAAACCCCAACACAAATATCTATCCCTTTTCTCCTTTAAAGTCATGGTAGCTTTGATGTGCATTTTTGCAGCGAGAGACCCAAGTTGCTCTATACTTTCTATGAGACAAACCCCAGAAAGAGCCTGCACGAAGACTAAAAAGTGTCTGGGAGTAATGAGAGGCTTTGTAAAGACTAATTTCTGTGAAGAAAGTGTTATAAAAGCATTTTCTTTGCCCAAGTGCAAAACTGTGAGAAGTGACTTATAGATCAGATAGTTACACTGCCATTCAGTGGGACCTGGATGGGCTGGAGCAATGGGCTGAGAGGCATACTCTAAGTTCAAGAAAGAGAAGTGACAAGTTCTGCACCTGGGAAGGAACAATTCCACACACCAGTACGTGCGGGGGGCTACCTAGATGGAAAGCACCTTGGCAGTGAATGAGATGAGAGTCCTGGTGGACATCAAACTGAACATGAATCAATATGCCATTGTGACAAAGAGGGGCAACAGTATCTTGAGCTGCACTGGGAAGAGGTTCGGGAGTAATGGATCCAGTTCTGGGGTTTCCAGTACAAGAGAGACAAGCTGGAGTGAGTTCAGCAATGGGCTACCTAGATGATTAAGGGATTAGAGGATCTGCCATATAAGAAGAGGCTGAGATAGCTGGAACTGTTTAGCCTGAAGAAGAGAAGGCTCAGGGGGAGTCTGATCAATGAGTATAATAAATACCTGATGGGGGGAGACAAGGCAGAGCCACGCTCTTCTCAGTGGTGCTCAGCAAAAGCACGGGAAGCAATGGCATAAGTGGAAATATTGGAAATTCCATTTACACACACTTTGAAGATGATCAAATACTCACAGAGGTTGCCCAGAGAGGCTGGGGAGTCTCTGTTCTTAAAGATCATCAAACTTTGACTGAACCCAGCCCTGAACACCTTGCTGTAGTTGACATTATTTTGAGCAGAGGAGGATTGGGTGATCCTCTGTCAGTGACTCCGTGATTCTGTGAACTCTGAAGTGAGGCAAGCTGTGTAAAAGATATCACAGTAGTTATAGTAAAAAATGCGCACCTAAGTGAAAGACAAGATATTGAAAGAAATTTTTTGTCTCTGAAAAGATTCACACAGTAATTTAACATTCAATAGAAAGGAAAGGAAAATGTTAACAATTAGAGGGAAAGAAGGAAATGTATCAAGGTGGAAATACCCAGCAAGGCAATGTATTAGAAACAAGACTGTTCTGTAATAAACATGGAGTGTAATAAACACTAAATAAAGGAGCCCTGCAGAGGATGGACAGCAGGAGAACATATGTTACAAAACCAGAAATATGTAATCATCGATGAAAGAGTTTAATAATGATGAGATTACTACTTAACTCAGATGGTGCCTGTCTTCCACAGGTCTCTAGCTTTCACAGAAACAAAACCAAAGCATAAGCACACAGCTGGGAGGGAAGAGGCTTGACGCAGAAATAGAGCATTTTGCCAAGGGAAGCTCTATTACAGACTGGTTTTAGCTCTGGAAATAATGCATAAGGAAAAAGTGAATTGCAACCTAGAAAGTGGAGTTAGGCACAAACATAATCAAAACCAGCATAAACAGTACAAATCTTTCAAAATTGAAAATTGTACATAAACCCAAACTCTGCCGTGGGGGCAACTATCTGCAGCTCAGATGGAGCTGTATGTAGCTGCGTGGGCTCACTTGAGTGGAATAGCTTGCAAGATCAGCGCTCAGGTAGCACCGTGACAAAATTAGGAAAACTGAAAAACTTTAGTTCTTCTTAACTTAGGATAAGAACTCATCTGGCCAAGTACTTGGGTAACTCCATTCTGTCCAAGCAGAGTTCGTTATAGTGGAATATGATATAGAGTTAGTGCAATTAAAATGCATTGTGCTAGCAGGAGCTGATAAACTAAGATATAATTTGCCTGCTGAATTCAGACAATTGTTTTAAGTAGGTCTCTCAAACACATTTTTGAGAGCAGAGGCAGGCAGTATGACATCTTGTTTCTTTATCTTTCAGTTGAAAAATCAAGGAAAATTGGAAAGTCCTTTGTTTTCTGCACATCTGCACAGTGCAGAGCAGAGAGCTTTCCAAACAATGATTATCATGGAGTGGGAACTGTTTCCTTCCTCAAATCTGCTCACATAAAACAGTGATGTACCATATATTGTGGTATGCAAATCTGATTTTATCACTGGGAAATATACTCATCTGCTATGTGTTGCTGGCACAGAGAAAGCAGTACATCTCAGGACTGATAGGCTTCATGTCTTTCTCTGCCTCTTGTCCATTTGACAAGCCAAGGTCTGTATTATTAAGCTCTCTCTATTTCAAATAGAGACATGGTTGTACCTTGGTGACAAGGTACAACCTCATAATTGGAAATGGTACTCCCCTCTTTCTGAGTTGTGAGCTGTGCCTTAAATTGCTGAGAAAAGAATTAATTGGTTCAGTGTTCATGCAGATGAGTAAGCTCCTGTGTTCAGACCCATCTTCTGTCACTATTGGGTTTACTCCTGTATGTGCATCCATATGTTTCTCATCCCGGTATCTGAATGCCTCATAGCCATTAATGAATTTTATTTCTTATGACAGCCATGAAAGAAAGAGAAGTATTCATCTAATTTTACAGATAGGCGACATAGACTAAAAAATTGTATTTTCCTGTTATTGCTGACGGCTATATGCCTGAGCTAAAAAGCAAACTGCGATCGCTTTAGTTTTAGCTTAGTAGCCGATTCATTAGACTACTTTTTCTATAAAGTAAAACCTTAAAAAGCTAAGTAAATTAAACTTGATTATATAAATATAGAGGTTAATTAGGTCATTAGCAAAGCTGTAACAACTGAAGTTTTAAAGATTTACTATAGATCATAGAGGTCTGACTAAATAAAACATCCTTGAATGCTGCTCTGAGAAAACGTCTGAGCACATCATGTGTACAATTTTGCATTTAAGGAAGTGTTCAGCTTTGCATTAAGTCAAAGGTAATCACAGATCTGACCTGATAAAATAAGCACGTGCTTTCATCACCTTTCAGTTAAAAATAATATGTCTACACATGTTTATATATTTTGTTGTAAATTCTTCACCACTAATTTACTAAGTCATCACATGGTAGTTATTTGAGGTTCTCTCTAGGGATATAGATGTAGAGATAGATCAGTTTATGATCTGACTTGAGGTAAACCCCCCAAAAGTATTATATAAATTTAAAAGAATTGCAAAGTTTACAATGCACTAAACATAAACGTATCACACACAATATGTCTTAATTGAACAGGAGTGAACACCACTGTAATTGCAAGAAATAAATATCCTACTTGAAGAAAATTAGCATAAATATTCAACCAGTTTTTAAGAAAAATGTCAATTTTATGAAAGGAAGATATTCCAAAGATATAGATTAGGTGAAATATAATAGATTCATATACGTTTACTTACTAAAAGTAAGTAAATTCACTGTCCTAAGTTCATAACAAATAAGCATTCATTTGGAGTGTTTCAAGTGTCTTTGAATGACTGAACAATTTTTTGATGGCGTAAGAAATTCTTTTCTATTCGTTGGCTACTGCTCTAATATGATAATTGGATAAAATCAGTGTGTTCTCCTAATTGTACACGCTATACTATGCAGCAGTGCTACTTGTCACTTAGCATCCTTCCTAAAGTGAGTTGCTTTTTGTACTTTCAAAAATATTAACCTCCCTCTAGGCATACAGAAATTAAGAATAAATTGTACAATGAATTTTGGGGAATCTATTCTGCCAGTTAAAAATTCTCTCCCTGATGGGAATAGGTTTCCTTTATTTTCCCCTTTTACAGAACGGGAATAAAAACATCTTTTAATCAAAGACTTTAGAGAAAACAATTTTTCACAAAGTTTGTTAACCACAACTCTCACTGCCTTTCTAAAAAAATAGCTGCCAATCTGAGGAAGAGTCAGAAAGACCAGAGAACTGTCTCCCTCACCATGCCATTTTCTTAGTATAAGTGACAAATACAGGAATTCACACACTTCAGCTTGGGGACATGCTGTATATACTACTTAACAGTTAATAGGGAAACTCTCAGAGGAAAATTAAATGGAAACCAAATTACAACAAGGAGTTTTCTCTAACTCCTTAATAGATATATAGATAAATGTAGATGATGATATAGATGATATAGCTAGATATATCTATATCTATAGGTATATTGATATATCTATATCAATAGATAGATATAGATATAGATGATATAGCTATAGCTAGATATAGATGATATAGAGATAGAGATAGATAGATATAGATATATAGATATAGATATAGAACACTCCCTACCCTTTATTATAACCTTTCCTGGGCCTGGGTATCTAACTTTGCTTATAAATTCCTCTGCCATTCAACCATAAACTGACACTTAATAAGGGGAGACAAGTCTCATTCAACTCTTTAGAGTCATCCTATTGTCCTTCACCAGACCTGGGAACATGTAAATAAACAGATATGCTAACACAGCTGGAAGTCTGAAGAAAAAAAGGATTCCTTTTTTTCTTTTCTTTTGTTTAAATAACTGGTCAGCAACTATGAAGGGGCAAATAGCAAAAGTAAGGAAAGGAGGAGATAAGGCTTTATCTCTTCATTATCTCTATGGTCAGGAAAAAAAGAGTCTGTTAAAAATAGAAGAGCTTTTCAACTGAACCTGCATCCTACTGCACTGATTCACCCTTCAGGCTCTACTTGTGAAAGCTGAACAGTAGCCATGTGAGTCTTCTACAACTTTTGTTGATTGAAAGGGACCTAGAGCAGGCAGAGAATAGATGTATTAAATTATGTGGGGTGGATTCTTTTTCTTGCTTGCTTTTTTTCCCACCTAGCATATATTTGTATAAGGGTTCATGCAAATAGAGAGGGGGAAAAAGTATCTTCAGTAAAAAAAAATTCCAATTCAAAATAAGAATGAAGATTGATAGGAATGTATGAGGAATCAGTGAGTTAACAGTGATTACAGCATACCAGTAATCTAACTGTTGTCATATTTTCTGCAGGCATTATGGAATAAATATGAAGGACCTATCCAAAAAAGGATAATGAAATAGCCTGGCAGTTCAGAACTCCTAATAAATGCAAGGAACAGCACAGGAAGAATCACAAAGTTTGGAGGTTTGGTTTTGTTTTAATTATTTTAACAAACAGGGAATGTAGAGCCTGATTGGAGATAAGAACTGACATCTTACTAACAAATGACTTCATCACCACAAATTGAGTTCAGTGAGGAGTGGTATATGAAATGGCGGTCAGGGACGTGACAGCACTGCCCCCTCCCAGAGCTGGCTGTCCTGTCACCTGCTCTCTCCTGCATGAATGCTCCTGCTGAATTCCTGTTGACACAGAAGAAAGTAGACTGGGAGCAAATCAAAATCTTGGAAATGAAGCTGCTCTCTCATTACCCCTTTCTCCCCCATTCCAAGGCGCTTCTGACATCCTCCAAATTTTGTGTAAAGCTCATTGTCCCTTCTGTCCAGAGACTCCATTAAACAATGCTGCTATTCTCTCTGCCTTCCAATATGTCTACCCCAGGACTTAGCAAGGCAAGTGAAGAGCCTTCTTTCAATATACCTTGAAGAAACTAAATAATCTTTTATCCATTTCCTTCTTACATTTTGTGTTCTATGAAGTTGAACACTCTTTCTACGAACTTCACTGATACTAACCAGATAAGTCTGTTCTTTGAAAAAACATGTTAGTGATAGTACGTAGAGGCTGCTAATTAATTATTTTTTGTCCAAAAAACTCTACTTAACCATGTGGGATCTAGCATCAGACCAACTTTTCTGTCCTTTTTGAACCTCAAACAAAACCACAACAGAGCACGAAGTAAATGAAAGTTGGGACATACACATTTACTATGTGTACGAAAGACAACAGAGTAGTTAGATGCAAACTTTCATGGACTACCATTGTTCTGCTGACTTCTGAACCAACTCATGTGTCAAATGTGACCTACATTGCAGATTACGTCCTGACCTTCGAAGTACCACCACAGCTGCACTCCTTTTGGACAATTCGGAGCTCTGACTGAAGAAAGGAAGGGCTGGAGACAAAACTTTCTCAGTCAAAGAAAGACAGAGGTAGAGCAAACTTTTAGAGAAGAGGATGATAGGAGTACAGAATTCCACCAGCCCATCTCTCTAAAGGCAACTTTCCATCATTTATGACACTGATCAATGTGAACTTCAATTATTTTTTCTTCAAAGGGAGAGTTATAGAATTTTTTTGTTCTGCTGCTGCCTGATAACTGTTTTACTTATCCATACAGGTATCTCCCAACTACCAAATTGTTATTTTTAACAGAAATGGACTTTGTGACCAGTAATCTGTTTCGTAACTGTGAAGTTGCTTTCTTGTCCTTTCTGTAGTGTCAGATTGTTGCATACTCTTGAAATTGGTCATCAGCTCTCCTTCATAAAAAACAAACTGGAAACCCCTCTTCAAAATTTTTTTGAACTTTAGAAGAGAAGGTTGGAGATTTGGTGAAATTTAGTGATTTTTTTTTTTTCATTTGGTGTGGAAGGTCACTTTCAAATTCACACCACCAAAACTCCCAAGTTTTCTGCTTACATCTTTCCCTGCATTACACCAGAATCTATGTTTGTGCAGTTGGTCAGTGAAACTTCCATTAATGGACCTGGTTGAAAAGTAAGTTAAAAAAAAAATCAGCCAGAAAAAAAAAATTGAGCTGTATTATTATCTCTGCACTTAAACCTGTCAATTAGCTGGACTTATATGGGAAAGTGTTGAAAAACATGTAACTTATACACCAAGTATAGGATGAGTTTTCTTCCCCGGCTAAATTGTGTCTCACCTCAATCTACCTCCAAGAAACTCATGTATCCACAAGACACCACTTGGAAGGCTTCTTACTTTGGTCTTTGAGGTACAAAAAGGATGTGAAAAACTATTCACAGACAGCTCTTCCCTGACCACATGTTTGAGATGGTTCAGTTGTGCTGTTGAGCTCACCACCAGCAAACGTGCACACAAGCATGTATCAATGGCTACTGATTTACATATCAAGGACCATGAAGGGAGGCGAAAACAGCAGGGAGATGCAAGGGAATTAAAAGTTTAATGCCTTTAGGATGTCAAGGCAATATGCTTGAAGGTCTACAAATGTTTGCAAGACAGTGCTCGTCTTGCTGCCCTCTTGTAACTCTGTGATACTTCTCCTCTCAGGCAGTGATGCCAGTTGTTTTCCCCTGATCTCTGAATTAGCCAGCATTTTCACCTCACTGATGGTAAATTGCATTGCCCTCAGCACCAGAGGGCACATAACTTGGCACATACATATTTTTCTACTATGATTCTTTAAGGTATTAATATGCAAATGAGCTCAAGAATGGAATAAACTGCAGGACTAACTTCTAGCATTACTAAGGACAGGTTTAGTGCCATATTTGGAACGCAAAATTTCATAGGACTACATTTAAGATGCACTTGTTCCCTTTAATAAGATTACTTTTTCCACCAAGGTATCTTCCACTAATACACATTGTGATACAGTAACCCAGGGTATTGTATTTTGGGCTGAGGGTTCAGTAATTGCATGGATTTGTTCAAAAGAAAGTTGAGGCCATAAATCCTAGCTGACTGAGAGCTGGCGTAGACCTATAACTAAGTCTATGATTGTGCTGACAGCAATATTACTTTAAATTTTCATCCTATAGAGGGGAAAATGCTTAAAAAGTACAGATCTGCACAAGTGCATTGGCCAAATTCTCAGGTTAAGTTAAAAACTAGTCCATTGCCATATATAGTTTAACATAGTGTAGTGTTTTTCTTGTCAGGCTCAAAAACATATATGGTCTGGCAGGGTTTGAAGGAAGGATGGAAAAATATGAAAAAAAATCCCATGATGAACATATGTAAAGAAACAAGGCAATTTTTTTTTTCTCACAGCTTAGGTTAATGATCTGCCAAGGTATTAAATTAACTTTGTGTGACTCTATGTACCCAGAACTTGCTATATTGATGCCCATTCTTCTGTTATTCACTTATTAAGAGTCTCATTTAGCAAAGCTAAATTATGTCCAGAGCTACATAATGTCAAGATTTTTCAATGTTGTCACTGAAGTGAATCATGATCTTAGTTGGCCTGACTTCATGAATTCCTGAGGCGTAGTTGTGAATAGAGACTTTCTTAGAGTATCTCTTCTTCCTGTGAGACACTAATCTCTAGAGTCAAAACTCACCTTGCACAGATGCTGAAGCTATTTTTGTATATCCAAAGTTAATCCAGCTCTGAGCTACAGTAATGATAATATATCCATTTAACAACAGGCATGGAAACTTTACTGTTTTCTATCCGTAGCATGTATTCAATTGCACGTCTTGGATGTCCAGCAGACCAGTATCTGATGAAGTGCTATCATTCTTCCTCAAAGTTATTTCACTTTAAATAAGACAAAGATCCAAACCAAAGATTTTTTTGGATAAGGCCAATTTGAGTTTTCATTAGTGCTTAAGCTCTAGTTAATGAACTTTAATTAACTGGGATGATTATATTATAGACTGGACACATACATTTTTAATTAGTCATGTTTAAGGGGCAAATATTTGAGTCATAGGACAAATATGGAAATAGTATTTGCAGTATAGTTTGTAATTGCTTTAAAAATTCAAATTTAAATGTAAAGTCCAATATTCTAATCTCAAGCAATGATCAGCATTATTCACTAATGTAAAACATGTAGTAATGCTTAGAATATTCTCCTGATCTTGTTCACTGGCATTTTAGAGACAGAGTTGTATCCAGGACTTTGAGTTTAAGAGTCTTTGATGAACTTTTTTTTCTAGGAACTTCTCTAGCTGCTCTTTGAACCCATCTTTTCTTTGGGCTACCACAATGTCCTGTGGCAATGAGTTCCAATTTCCTATGTGCAGTCTGAAACAATCCTTCCTTTTGTTCATATTCAGAACGCTGCCTGGATTTTCACTTGATGCTCCATAATCACGTGGTGTGCATCTTTTCTGTGCTATTTCTGACTTTACAGAGATCTATTATACCTTCCTCCTCACCCCTAGCTCTTTCTCTGAGTATTTAGAAACTTCTCAGATGTGAGCAGTTTCATAACTTTGACTATCCCTGATGTACTTTTTTACTCTTTCTGAGCTGGGTAAGGAGGCAGAACTGCCCACAGGGTTCAGTACAGTGACATTTTCTATTTGTTCTTTCTTCTCCACTGATTTACTCAGGAAAAAGGATCATTATCCCATGTGAATATCATGGTGGTGCCTCCACAATTTGTGGGAGGCTTGGCATTCCTTCTACCATACCTAGCATGGGACATCTGTTTTGAGCCATCATCAGCTCTTCAAAATAAAATGAACTCACATTTAATCCATGAAAAGATGGGCTTACTAGTCAATTAATTAACAAACTAGTAGTTCTCTGGGGCTGACACAACAGCCAGTATTGGCCCTTGTTTCTAAGTGAGGGTGGCCATATGTATGCCCTGTTGGAAATGGTTCCTGGTCTTGGACAGTTCCTTAGTTATGACTGGGAATTGCATGGGAGAGGTGTGCCCATGCAAAACTTTTCCAAGGACTCCTTCAACAATTTAGCAATACAGATACTTCAGTTCCAATGCCCAGCAACAGTCCTAGGCACGGATTTGCTTGTACAGAAAGAAGCTCTGGGGCGGATAAGATTGTACGTGCTCAGTGAGTGCAAGTCCTCTCAAATCTGTGACATTGCCTCCACATGCATTTGCTCTGTATTTGGAGTAGAAGAAAAATGTTCAGAAATTAGATGAGTCCAGCTCTTTTCTTCTACAGTATACCTAGAATACTCAGGAGACATCATAGCATAAGAGAGCAATGCTTAGGAGTGAGAAAGTGAAACCCAGGTCCTATTTATGTAAAATATATATTTGAAAATGGAGATGATTCATGTTAATAAGCAATTAAGTATTTATAAGGTAATCCCGGATTCAAGATCAGGTGTTGCAGAGGGGAGCAGAGGATTTTCTCTGATGTAAGATTAGGAATAATCAGGATTAGATACAGACATTAAACCTTTGGAGGACACAAGTTCTGCAGAGTTAGCATAACCAGAAATCAGATTTGCTTAATAACATGTTAAAGAATTTTTAACATATACTCATACACAAATCTGGCCTTGCATGGGGATAGATACCTCTTCAAAGCTCTATATTCATGTAAGGGCATAATTTGTAAGTAAATAGATCAATATTAATTCCTTTATGGCTGGTTTCAGTGAGGTGCAGGGGAGGCTGACAGCCTGTATGAGAACCCTGTAAGATGGCTTTACAAAAAACACTCCAAAACACTGCAGCGAGCCAGTGAAGGAAACAAAGATTTAGGGTTTAGTTTCCTGGCATCTGATATCCTTGCTATAAATGGAAAACTGACCAAAAATTTTATTCAATATCCATTTCAGTTTTATCAAGGAGATTGCTTTTAAGGACAGGGACAAAAAACCCACCATTTCTCTCATATAAATATGGCTGCATGTAACTTTGTAGATTAATATGTTTAGATGATAATTGTTGTTCCTTGATTAATTATTTAGGTGCAGTATGAAAATCAGAGTTTCTGATTAAAATAGCTATTGTCTGTTTTTATAAATAGTCAAAAACTAGGTCATTGCAAGAACTGGAAACATCCCAGTGGTCTGTCATAGGTCTGTCATATTCTATATTTTTATGCGCAGATAATACAGTATATTGTTAATGTGAGATCTGGCATGTCTTATTCTAGCACACTCTAATTTAAATTGTGTCAGCTGTGAAACTTGCCAAGGGAAGTAAAAGCCAAGCACAGTCTGTGGGTGCTAGGCTGCCTTAGCAATTTTTATGTGACAGCTCAGAAGTCTCCTGACCTCATGCCCTAAACTTCCTTGCATATGAACATGAAAGTTTTAAAACTCTAGGTTTCTGCTTTGTACCTCTGGGTGAACTTTGCAGAGCATGGTCCTGGTGCTCCACGTAGCCTTGTTATTCAGACAGGATGTGTGGCCTGAGAATGGGGCTCTGCTGGTAGTGTTTTGTTCATGGGAAACTCTTTCCAGTCCCTGGAAGACAGTAGTAGGAAATAAATTAAACTACTCTATAGTACTTATCTCCCTGTAGCCTTCTGCTGCTGCTGTTCCCTGTGCATCTCTGCTTTTTTGCCCCACAGGGCCACCTATCACCATGGGTGTATCATGTCCTTGTTCTGTGCTGTCAGGTGCCTCCTCTGGCACCCCATGTATATTACAGGCAGCAGCTCACTGGAGAGTGTCACTTTTCTTCACTTCTGTTACTCAAGTTACAAATAACCAATTTATGAGAAGACTTTGCCAAATGGTCAGTGGCTGTGTGCCACCCTTTGGCTATGGCTACATTTTCTGGCACTTTACAATAGCCGTTTTTATCATGGCTTAATTTTCCATGAGTTAATCTTTTTATACCTATGTTGTCTTCAGAAAAGCTGAGCCATAAATAGGGAGGGTTTGTCTAAAGAATATGAAACAGACCATTCATCTCACTGATTTCTCTTAGATGGACCCAAAGAGCTCAGAGAGGAAAATGAGAAAGAGCCTAGAATAATAGCTCAGAGTGATGTAAACAATTCTGCTTCTTGTCCTGCACATCCCTTCCTTTCTTTCCAGGATTCACACCCTCTCCTTGCTCTGAGGAGAATTACTGAGATGATGACATAAGCAAGTGTGACAAGACTGGGTATTCTATGCATTTATTTTTCCCAACCATATATACGCTTTAGATGACTAACTCTTCATTTACAAAGTTGGTTTCACTCATAGAGCTGAATTTTTGGCAACAGGCACAACCCAACAACACACTTCTCTGAAAAATAATAGCTATTATAAGAAAGGAAAAAAAATAAAAATAAAGCATAATAATGTTATCATTTATTATTGTTATATACTTGTGTTCTAGTGCTCAAGGTTTGTCAGGTGTTTTGAGAGTAACAGAGCAGGAATGATCTTTCCTCCCAAATCTACATATGTCAAATCAACCTTGAAAACTGATGCTTGTTCAACTATCCCCTGGCCCATGTTCCCAGGCTATGGTACCAAACAAACAGCTACCTGAGGAGCATCCAGCACTATATGCTGTAAAACAGACTCCTGTGCTACTGTTTTGCCCCTCACCAGGTCCCTTTTTTTCATAGGAACCCTGACGTGTCCAAATTCAGTGAAAAAAAGAGCGACTGATGAAGATGTTAAGAGGTCTGAAAATGTCAAAATCCAAGTATGAGTTTCATGCAGTACAGGAAAACACACACACAAAAAGAAATCTGGCAAAATAGCTTTTTAATGGTTTCTTTTGGAAGCTAGAATAACACCCAGAATCCTATCCTTCCAGTGTCTTAAAGAAAAAGAAACTTTAAAAAGAAACTTTATTTTATATAATTAAACAACATCCCCATTTGCCTGGCTAGGTCTTCAGGCACACTGCTAAGCCGCATCGTGCCCTCTGGGAAACATGCTGGTGCAAGGAGGAAAACTGGTAACACTGCATAGCTCATCAGGTTTGGGTTGTTTGTTTTCTGCCTCTAAGTGTGTGTTTGGAAGGACCCAAGAGATACTGGAAGCTGATGCAGAGTAGAAGAATGAGGGTAGTGGTTATGGGTGGGCAAGTTTTTAAAATAAAAGTGGCAGAATAGGAAGATAAGGAATGTGATGGGTAATCTTAGGAATGCAGGGCAGGAAATGCATAGTGAATTAGTGTCTTGCCATGGGTGAAGGTATACATCATCTGGCATCGTCACTGTCAATGGTTAAAACTGATGTTGAAAGAAACATTAATCTGTAACTTTGCCTTAAAATAGTAAAACTAGAAAATCACATACTGAGAACAGTTGAGCAAGTGAATAATATTTAAGAAGCTGATTAAGCATCAAGCAAGGAAAGAAAACTCTTTTAATGCAATACAGTAACTCCATTAGCTGTCTTCAAATGAAACTTGAGCTTGGATTGCATTGACTAATATAAAGATTCCCATGAAACCAAGAGTTTCAGGATCTTCTAGTGTAAGAGCTGGGGTGCTACACTACTTGATTTTGTGACATGAGCAAGCTCTTTACATGGCAAATTCTAACAGACTATGCTTATGCATGTTGAAAAATATAAATATAATTAACTCACTAGTCTGAAAACTTGATTTTTTTTACATTGAAGCATTGGATTTTCTGCAGAAGGTATCCATGTCAGATATATTTTTAGATAAATTCTGGTATTTCGTTGTCTTGCTGACATTTTGCATTGCTCCAGTTATAAAATATTTGATGAATACTAAAGCAATGTACCTTAACTCCTGAGTCTATGATTCTATATCCCTCATGACTGTGGTAGTGGCCAATGTGTCTAGTTGCTTTCCAGAGTAGAAAGTACACCGGAATGAATTGATTATGTATCAAAAACCCAGAGAGATTCCAGGTAAATTACAAGATAGAAGTTGAGAGAAACAAGAAAAAACAGATTTTCATCCTTTACCTTTTTTGTTTTAATATCTGCAAAGGATTATTGTAAGTAAAGGATACTGTTATCATAAATGATGTATCAGGAAAAAGCTTTAACATCCCCAGACATTTTCCCTCCTAAATTTTGAAACATCCTACCATAAGACATCCATTTTATAAAGCGCAGAACATATCTCAGCAGAACATGAGTCATCTTTCAATGAGGCACACAAATAACTTATATTTGCAGCCACGCTTGTCCCAGATGACAGGTGACTTTCAGCCACGGGATGCAGTTTCAGACTACTGGAGGTTCCAATGAGTGCATCATCTCCTTCTTGCCCTGTATGGGCGCATTCTGTGTGTCCCTGTTTTAGGATTAGTATTAGGCAGTTGCAAGGTGGTCTCTCTGCTCTCTGTCCTCTTCCTACCACTGGAAAGACCAGAGCCAAGCCCAACAGCACCTTTAATCTGCATATGAGGATGACTGCTCTCTTCAGAGAGCAGAAGCAAATGCCTAAAGAGAGACTGGCAACCATCAAACAGTGCATTATGAAACCTGAAGACACAGAAGGTGAATTAAATTTTAACAAAGTAACTTTAATAAAAGTGCTTTCACTTAATAGCTGAATGCCAAGAGTTGGCCAGCTTCTGTTAAGTGGTTTGTAAGGCTGGAGGTGTGAGGTGCAGGGGAGGCTGACAACCTGTATGAGAACCCTGTAAGATGGCATTACAAAAAACACTCGAAAACACTGCACCGAGCCAGTGAAGGAAACAAAGATTTAGGGTTTAGTTTCCTCGTAAGTGTTGTGGTGCCTTGGGATATTTCAGCTACAAGATGATTTCTAAGAGTTTTAATTGTGTTTTGGGCAACCTATTTGTGATTGCCAAGGAAGCAAATGCTGCAGCTTGCCATTGCATCTCATAGCACAAGAACCAAACCCAAAACTGGGTCAAAGCATCTTTTGGTGTTTTGTCTGTTTCTTTTTCAGAGCATGGCTAAGATTCTGCTGTGAAATTGCCCATTTTTGGCAAGGTATTTGTGTAGATGCTGGATATCACTTCAACTTCTTAAGCTCAACTGAAAGACTGTATGGACTGAAGAAATAAAGGGTTCAGCAGAGGCACAGAAGCAGTCAGCAGTTTTGCTGCAGTCAGAAGTTTTGCTGCAGAGCAGAGCAAAGCAGCACAGCATGAACAACCAGCAGAAAGAAGAATGGGAAGTTGTGACTTGATGGCAGTAGCTAATGGTAAACTTGGTGAGCAAATTTATAAGAAACACAAAAACAGTACTGGTGGGAGTAGCTAGAGGTAAATAATCCCTCAAAAAAAAAAAAAAAAAAGCAATGGAGTGCACAACTCTGTCAGGTCTCAAATGGTGAAGTATGAGGAAATAGATTGCAAAGTGTTCCAGGAACAACGATCAATATCTGTCATTTGGATGTCTCCAAATCTGGACTGGAAATGGAAATTGGACTTTCTTAATATCTTACAAGCAGGAGAACATGGTCAAGAATATCAGGAAAATAAAAAATAGCTTTACAGAAAAAAGCCCAAAGTCCATGTAGTCTGATATTCCAGCTCTTACAGACGATGCTCAGAGAAACAGTGTGAAAAAAGGGCAAGTGTGGAGTGACAAATCACTGCTATGTCCTTCCTGTGAGTCTCTAGCAGAAGGGTTAAATCTTCAGCTTTTTTCTAGCAAAACCAAATATCCACAGGGGCTGTATTTGGATGTGATTGTTCACATTTCTGAATATGTTTATGACTCGGAATATTATTCTCAGATTACTTTCTCTACAGATATTTCAACATGATGAATAGTTTTCCCCTACCTAGTTACTTATCAGAAAAGAACCAATCAGAATAATCTACTGTAATTCATTAAGACTGACATCTTGTGGTTGCTTTTTTGTATGCCTCCTTCTGGCCGAATTTCTTAGGGAACACTGAACTTCTCCCTTTTCTTAAACAACTGCTGTACAGCCTCTTCATGTTACCGAGGATGTATTAACTACATGATTCTGAATATTATTTAGTAAGCCCAACAGGGAGCTGAGAAAAGAATTAATGCTGATATCAAAATTTAATTATCCTTTCTTTTTTCTCTTTTCCTCTGGAGCTTTATGGCATTGAATGTACAAAAGCACTTCACCACTGCAGTCACAGCCCTCTTTAACGTGTCTCTGTTTACATGCTAATACTTCTCAGCTTAAATATTTTAAAAACTGTTAGTAATCTTATCCTAGAACACTAAACAAACTTTAAGGCATGGGTTAGAGTAACAAGGGAGTCTAGTTTGAAAAATCTCTCTAATAATGTTCTGTCTTTTGTGAGTTAAAAGTTACAGCATCCAGCAGAATGTGTGTAGTGACACCTGCCTTTTGCATGTATTTAATCAAGACAGTTACTAGGCACACAGCTGTTCTCCCCAAAGTTTCATCATATATTTTAAGGTGGTGCAAGTGTAAAAGATGCACCTCCTATGTCTGCAAAATAGGATCTGTCTCAGAGAATACTATTATTGCCAGTCCAAAGAGTAGAGTAATTGCCACATATTTTTTTTAATATCAGGATTGGTGTTACGAGACTACATATTTACATTCTTCTGAATTTAGAAGTAGAATTTTCTTTCTTAGACAGCAATTTGCAACTGGCAATGTGTTGATACAAAGCTGGAAAGTAATTTGGGCATTTATCTGAAACTTTCCCATCTTCTAATCTTCTTGATTAGCTTTTCATAGATGTCAACAACTCCTGCAGCAATGCTTTACACAAGATCTGGGATATCAAGGGGAGTCCACTTGTGTAACATCAGCAGCAAGTAGCAGAGAAACAGTAGAAAAAATATCTCCAGTTATTTTATCAAGTAAGGATAGAACAACCCTGTATTTTCTCATGTTTGTGTAATTAATTCACTTATTTATTTCCTTGAGAAAAGAAAGGAAGTTGCTTTCCTTTGAAGTTTTCAGAGTGACAGAATACTTCCCTGTCTCCCAGCAACTAAAAATAGTCCAGTTTTAATACACATTCAAGATGGAAATTAGTTGCTCAAGACCAAATTAATAGTTTTTGCTTGTCCTTCTAAAAAGAATCAGTTTTAGAATGAGAGCAAATAGTGTCAGCCTAAGTGCAATTTTTTCAGAGTTAAGAAGGACCTGAAACAGGGAGAGAGAATGAAAATCTCAGTATATCACAAACTCTAAATTTGCAGCAAATGTAACAAAATAATGGTTCCACTGTTCATTCAACATGTTCAGGTTGTTGTTCAGGATGTAACATAGTATTTCAGCATTTTTGACCTTCCAGGTTTCCTCACTGTGATCTCTGCATGAGTGTAGAGTTGGTGACTTTCAGGACCTTACGTCATGATTACTGTTGCAGAATTGTAAATTTGCATGTTCTAGAAACATGAGGGAATATAAAGAAATTGCCATCATGATCTGGAGAAAAAAGACCCCTAACATCTGTAGAGAACTGTTGCTGCACAGAACAAAGTTGCAAACGCAACTAACCAGAGAAGTGGTAGAGAAAACATGACAGTCAGAAAGAATCTTGCAATGGCATCACCAACATTAGACAGACAAGGACAGACTTCTTACTGGCCAAGCATGTGTTTAAATAGTTGGCTCTTCCCTGACTCCACCTAAACTAATTCTGAGATGAGCACAATCATTAGCAGAACAAAGGCTTGTGTTTATGTCTTACACATCCTTTGGTATTTTTTCCTTAAAAATGCTTTGTGCAGAAGATAGATTTTACTAAAAGAAAAGTGATGTTGTTTTTTAAATATGAGACATAGCTGTTAAGCTTTTCAAGCTCCAGTAAAGACAGTGAAAACTTAGGGGCTATGATATTATGAAAATAGTTCAAAGTATCTTCACTCTAATCCTTAAGCCCTGTGAATTTGTTTTGAGACACAGTAAAGCTTCCTTTTGAAAAATTAATATGAGAGAAATGTAGCACAAATATAGCAGAAATATAACGGAACTGGCAAGAGCTGCTTCAGACCAGGAGCATGGATGAATTAGACAAAGTTTAAAAATACCTCTTCAAGCCTGAACACATTATTTTGGAGAAATCTCAGAAACTCAGCTTTAAGGAGATGTAGGTAGGCGTCAAGCAGCATTAACTGCTCCACAGAGAATAGAAATAAATGCTGCACAAAACTGTAATTGATGGTCCTCTGGTTTAGAAATGTTGAGAGTCAGTGTATGTCATGTGGGTCATAAAAACAGACAATAACATTTTAAACCATATGTTACATTCTTTTTAGAATTAAAAGAAATAAAAAAAAGATCTGTACCTCTTCTGCAGCACTGACAGAATCTCATAAAGAGGAACCAGGTTTTAGTATAGGTCACATACCAAAGCAGGAAAGAAATGTAAGTTCAGATAGTTCAACAAAGCAGATAAAATAAAAATAGAAAAAGTGATGGGGAGTTTCTCTAATGTCCTAACCCATGGCTACTTACCTGTCAGTGGGCAGAATCAAAGCCATTGCAGTGCTTTCAGGGCCTTTCCCTCCTTGATGAAAATTCTTTACAGTAAAATGAAAAGAAACCCAGTCAAAGTATACACCGTTTGTACTTTCCTAGAACATGGTGTTCAATGTTATCTAGGGAACTAAGTTTTTCCATTGAGAGAAGATAATAAAATGGTTTTAAGAAATTCCATTAAGTGATTATAAAAACATCATCTTTTACATAGGATAATGTTACTCAAAAATAAGACAAGGCATAGAAATAATAGATCTTTGTGAGTTATATTATTATTATTCCTTATTGTAGTAGTAACAATAAGAACTATTATTATTATTACTATTATAGCCTCTATTAGCATTGCTTTGGCACCTATAGCACAAAAAATAAGACTCAGAACTCAAATCTGAAATCAGCCAGGTTCACATTTCATTTCGCAGTAGAAATAAATGTAGAGATAATCCATATTATTATTATTGCCTTATAAACCCCATTGACAAAAAGGTGAGGTTATGTTGTTTTTTTTATGATAGATATGCAAATTAAATATTTGATTTCTGGTCCAAATAACACATAAGAGTGAAACAGTTTAATGCCACATTTTCTTACCCACAAAACTATTGAAAACAAGGTTAAAGATAGATTTTGGAATCCAAACGGCATCTGGAAAAACAAGGATTCATGTATACATGTATAAAGCCTATCTATCCAATGATGAAAACCTTACTCTAAGTTTTGCTGTGGTAGTATTTTACATGGTCAGAAATACTAAGACACAGCTTTATGAATTAGTGTATAGGACAGACATGCAGCTTCGTGAGCAGTGGAATTGTCAGAGATATATAGAGATCCTTTATTATTGTTTTCACCGGATTATGCAGTTCTCTGACTACAGTGCCTTGATCTGATCTCCTCAGTCCCTAAGATTATACATCCAGCAATAAGACTGGATCACTTATAGGATCACTGAATGGATCACATGGCCTTCTCCTATGAAGGCAGGCTGAGAGAGTTGGGGTTGTTCAGCTTGGAGAAGAGAGGGCTCCAGGGAAACCTTCTGTAGCCTCCCACTATCAGAAGGTGGCTTGCAAGAAGGCTGGAGAGGGACTTTTCACAAGGGCATGTATTGATACAACAAGAGGGAATGGCCTAAAGCTGAAAGAGGGCAGGTTTAGACTAGATATTAGGAAGAAACTCTTTACTGTGAGGGTGGTGAGGCACTGGCACAAGTTGCCCAGCCCCATCCCTGGAGGCATTCAAGAGCAGGATGGATGGAGCTCTGAGTAACCTGGTCTAGTGGAAGGTGTCCCTGCCCATGGTGGGAGAATGCAGCTAAATCATCTTTATGATCCCTTCCAACCCAAATCATTCCATGATTCTATGAAGACTAGTCCCCTCAAGAGCTGAAGGAAAGCAGCTGTTTTCTGTGAATGTCTTATGTTCTTTGATGGTAACATGGGAAGGAAGAAGGTAGCTAAAGCAGGTGTCTGTGAATTAAGTTGATCTCTACTATAATTCTGCAAAGGTCCTCTTTTATGCAGCATCATCTTTATCACAGGCAAGTCCCTGCACAGAATATGTAGGCAGTTTCCAACCTTAGTCTGCTGGCATGTCCAAAAGAAGCTGATTCAGCCCACAAGGAGCACGTGGCGATTGGAAAAAATGGCTCCAAGCCATATTCTGAAGATGTGCTGACTCTTAGCACTGCAATGCAGTGGGAAAGAAAATCTCTGCTGGCAGAGCTGCTTCCAGAAAGAACTCAAATTGCACTTTGAGTTCACTCAAATTGCACTTTGAGTTCACTGCTAGGGAAGGAAATCAAGGCAAATGGAATTGCAGGGGGAAGCACACTAGATCATGCCTGCCTGTCTGGAGTATCCCATAAAAATATCATACTTTTTTCATATTTTTAGTTCATTTCCTGATACAAAATGGACTACCACACTATCTTGGTTTGTGTCAGAAACAGTAGGGCCACCAGTACTAGGGAAAATATCATCCCTCTGTACTCAGCACTGGTGAGGCTGCACCTCGAAACCTTTGTTTAGTGTCCTACAAGAAGGACACTGAGGTACTGAAGCATGTCCAGAGAAGGCCACTGAAGCTGGTGGAGGGTCTGGAGCACAAGTCTTACAACGAATGGCTGATAGAGCTGTGGTTGTTCAGCCTGGAGAAAAGGAGGCTTGGGGTGACCTTACTGCTTTGTACAACCACCTGAAAGGAGATTGTAGTGAGGTGGGAGTTGGTCTCATCTCCCAAACAACAGGTGATACGACACGAGCAAACAGACTCAAATCAGGAGAGGTTTAGACTGGATATTACAAAAAATTTCTTCATCAGAAGGGTTGTCAATCACTAGAACAGGCTGGCCAAGGATGCAGTTGAGTCAACATTCCAGGAGGTATTTAAAAGACATGCAGTAGTGGTCCTTAGGGACACAGTTTAGTGGTGGACTAAGCAGTGCTGGGTTAATGGTTGGACTTGATGATCCAGAAGTCTTTGCAGACAAAAAAAAAAAAAAAAGAGATTCTTTTACCTATTTGTAAATATTTAATGATATTTTTCCTTCCTGCAGAGATTCGATCTTTTCTTAAAGGAATACTCATAGTTTTCCTGTAACTGAATAGGGCATGTTAAACTGAATCCGAACTTAAGCAAAATCTCAATTTTTTTTTTTTTTGGGTGGGGGGTTAAATGGAGACAACAGACTATAGATGAAATGCACTTTCCCACACATTGAATTTGTTCCTACATTTTGGAGTCCAGTGATGACCAAAGGTCCTATTTAGGACTGGATGCTTGGGCTCAGCGCTGGTCAGAGAAGACTTTTTGTGAATACCTACCAATCTAATGATAGACAAAATGCAAAAAAACCCCGAGATCCAAAGTTTACTGAAGTCTTTATGCCACAAATTTCTCTGGGGATTTAAAAGTGGAAAAATCAATATCAATTTCTCTCTTTCTTCTACACTCTAGGCTAACTAGCATAAAGTTCTTATAACTTTCTATGCCTGTGTGAAGAACGTAGAGAGGAAAAAAACAGAGTGAAAGAGCTGAATGTTTTTAGTTTTACTTAGTACTGCATTCCATTTCTGACAACAACCTGTATTTCTCCCAATCCTGAAAACAAAATATTTTTTATCTCTAAAGAAGACTTTTCTCGTAGCAAAACAAATGCCATGAGCTCCACGGTTTTAACTGTTTTGATGGTATTATCTCTTCTGAAAAGAAACACAGCTTATCTCCCGTGAGAATGCTCACACCAATGAACTTCCTGTATGAGCCGAAGACAGTGTTTCTTTCACAGGACTGATAATTGACTTGACTTAATTCACTGTGAAAGACAAATTTGACCAATTGCTCGTAGGCAGTTGAACACGGCATTTTTAGACCCATGAGTGCATCAGACAGATATACTAGGGTTTCCTTATCTTATGAAGGGAACTCTGCTGACTGCATTCAGTGAATAAATGACTTAAAAGCTGTAAATGGTAAATTGGGAATCTTAATCTTTTCTTGAGATGTCTGTTTTTTCCTTGACACCAAGGAAATTAATAGAATTTGAAAGCATTGATGATACCAGTCCTCGAGTAGCTAATTTTACTACTTGGAGGTATGAAGCTAATTTTACTCACTTGAAAGTTTTTCATTTGAGACCTATCATATTAGAGGTGTCTTACAGACACCTCAAAAGGTGTTTCATGCTAGTGCAATATGCATTTCTAAACTAGATGGAATTAATTACCATCTAGAGATGCTTATTCTCCATGTCAGTCAATATAGGCGTGGACAGTAGCAATACAACTGGAAAAGCACACTGTTCAAGTAGGAATTTCCCAGGATGTACTAAAAGCTTATAGGGTCAAGCTGAGATTTTTTTCAGATGATGAAGCCTACTATAGTCTACTGAAAAGAAAATCCCCTAGGCATTTATGCAGCCCTCAAACCAGCGGGGTGGATCTTGAGTTTAAGCCAGCCTCTGAAAGTGATGTTGAACTTTGTACCCATGGACACTGACTACTGAGACCGTGTCACGCTACCTGGATTGCTTTTTGGCCTCCTCTGGACTTTCTTTCCTTGAATTTTTATGTAGCCATTATTTAAGGGAGTTGCTGAATGTCAAGAGATCTTGAAGACTGCATGCTGCAGCGGAAAGAATACGGCTATAAAGCTTCAAATGCCCATCAGTGCGTCCTGTCTGTTTGGGAAACGAGGCCGCACGGGAGGGATCACCCGGCAAGGGCGGCTTTTTTATTTTATATTATTTTTTTTTGTTGTTTGTTCCCCAAACCCGTAACAAGCAGGTGTTTAAAGCCCCGTTTTCCCCGGACTTTGCCAACACCCCCAGCTATTTCGCTCCCGCGGTAAGCGGGCACACCGAGGTACACGGCCCGCCCCCGGGTCCGCCCCCGCGCATGCGCGCAGGCGCCCGTGGTGGCGGCGGCGGCCTGGGCGGCCCNACGGCCCGCCCCCGGGTCCGCCCCCGCGCATGCGCGCAGGCGCCCGTGGTGGCGGCGGCGGCGGCCTGGGCGGCCCTGGCGCTGCCCCCGCCGCGATGGGCTGAGGGGAGGCGGCGGCGGCGGCGGCGGCGGGGGGTGTCCGCGGCTCCGGGCTGGGCGCTCCGAGGATGGAGAGAGCCATGGAGCAGCTCAACCGGCTGACGAGGTCCCTGCGCCGCGCCCGCACCGTGGAGCTGCCGGACGGTAGGAGAGGGGCCCTGACGTGGCGGTTCGTCCCCGGCTCCGCGCCGGCCTCCGCACCCGGCCCGGCCGGGGTGAGCTGAGGCCACGGGGAAGAGTAAGAATGGACTCTCTCCCACCGCCTCTGAGAGGCAGTTTTTATTTGTGGTGGTGATAACAACAGGGGTTTCCCCGTCCCCTTCTTTCCTTCGTTCCTTCCTGCACCTCCCTGGTGCAGAGGGTCCCTGCCGGCTGCTGCTGCCCCCAGGCCCGGGCGAGCGGGTGCTCGGGGGTGCTTGCCACCCTTTTCATCTTGTTTAAAATCCTTCGTTGGGTGTTTCTTCTATGGCAGACTAATGACAAATCTTTGTTTTTTAACTGTGCGGAATTTTGTTTGAAAAGGTATTGTAGGTGTCACCTGTCACAGCCTAATTTTGGCTCTAGTTTACTTACTATGGGTGCTATTCCCCAGTAACTTGGTGGATTTGAAAATACAGCTTGAGGTTCCTACGGGAAGTAGGTTTAGAGTTCGACGCAGGCCTTGCTTTTGGGAGCTTATTGGGAGGGGTAACTCTGTAAAACTTTTGGATGTGCAAAATTTCTGACTGACAGATGTGTAAAATTCCATGACACACATTCTTATGAGTCATGTGCTGTCATTGTAATTTCTTCAGAGTTTAGTTTTATGGATGGGTCTTTGGCTGCCTGTTTGCCAGCTTTCATCTCTGATGGTAGAGGAGAGGTTGTAATATTCTGTTCTCTCTGTGCATTTTCTGTTCGGACTTCCTGGTGTCCTCCTACGCTGAGCTGCTACACCCTTCACTTATTGTCACCTGGCACAGTTTCAGTGTTTGCCAGTGTGTTTGCTCATAAGTTTCCCAAAATTGACAGACAAGCTTCAAATGGATTTTGCTGCTGCTTGTAAGCCTTTGAGTGGCAGCAGTGAAAACTGATGTAATAGTCTTAAGCTCAGACTTGCAGAAATAATGGACCAGTATAACTGATTGAAGATGGTAATAGAACTAATGCTTTGTACAATCTATATCAGTGGGAGCTTCTTTAAATTTACTCCAGTACTAGTGTAGGTGACTTGATTCTGATTTTGATCTGTTTTCTTTCTGTCTTGGACGTTATTATCTTACAATTCAGAGGTAATTATGTCTATGGTATAAGTGCGAGCCCTGAGACCTTTGAAACCAGTAGTTCTGTTGTACTGCAGAAGGAATGTCAGTTCTGTGCATTCTCTAGGAATTGCAGTTGGACTGATATAAGGACATAAATGGGTTTAAGATACTGAAGTTTCAAATTCCATTCCAAGAAGGTCTCTGTTCAATGGCCATCAAACTTTGTGTCAGTCTTGGTTCATCTTGTATCTTCTTTCTTGACCTTGGTGTTCCTTGGGCTCATGCAGGTCTGCCCAAACTCTTCTTGAGAAGCAGGTTTGGGTTGTAGTGTTTTGCTCCAAGCACGTACTGACAGGATCATCTTAGAATATTCCACACCAGTCTAGTATGGTATGTAGTTTGGTGGCTTTTTGTGTGCTGTGTCTGGACTCTTGTATTATGATTTCCCCCCACACTCTGCTCTATTTGAATAGGTTTAATTTAAAAAATACATAATTTACCCCTCTATTGTTAAAGTAAAGAGTCATGGTGGTCTCTTTGGACATGGAGATGTATGTTGGAACTTCCTTATGCTGAAGAAGGCCCTAAATCTAGGTATTGAACTTCCTTTGCATATGCCGTAGCCATTAGGTTATATGGGCAGTGCTGGCACTTCTTTAAGGTTGTGATCTCTGCCAAATTCCTGACAATATCTCTGATGAAATGAAAGAATACGAGTATCTTGTCAGGGCAGGATTCTAGATGATGAATTTCAAGTGATTTTTTTTTTTTTTTGTTTAAAGCGAGTCTTAACACCTTAGTCCAGTGCCAGTGAATACCCTGAGCTGACCTTGCAAATAGAAAATAGTATAATTTTTTTATCACTCTTCTGAAGTATCCTTCAGCAGCTGTTTCTGGACATTTGAGAGCTTGACACAGACTTCTGGATTCTACTGTTAAGGCTCAGTGCCTGAAAACTAGGTCTTGCAGCCCAAAGCTCTGACTGCATATTGTTGCGTTTTTTTATCTTTATTTAAAACTTGAAATGCAAGCAAGATAGATAACAAATTCTGTAAGAGCATGAGGTGTATAATGCTTTTTCTCTACCTGCTGTCATGTAGCTTAAGTCAATAGGAGTTTATTAGTAGAGACAATATTTACCAAAAATAGCCACAAAAGCTCCTTAGTCCCACACCCTTTTAGTTATTTCTGTATGGAAAAACTCTGGGAAAATCTGTGTGTGCTCCACAGTGTCATTTCTGTTAATAGAATAGCAAATGGCTTGGTTTTGTAACTGTACCGTAAATGCCTTTTATGGCCCAGGTATGCTCATATTTAACTATTGTCTTTTCCTAGATTACTGTTACCTGAACTACAGTTAAATTTAATTAGGATCAAGTATTAAGCATTTTATTTAAGCGTGCTGGTATTTTTAAGTTTTGGTGGTTTTTTTCCTCTTTAATGGGACATGATTGTGAAAATACATGTAAGGATGTCATGCTTAAGTTTAGATGACGTTCTCAAGTTCTGCTTTTTTGTTTCATTTCGGAAGTTTTAACTTTCTGCCAAGAGATCTGTGAAACAGCTCAAAGAAGATTTTTCTTTTTTAAAATTTGTGTATACATTGTGTATATCATGGATACATTTTTAAAAAGTCATCAAATATTTTTCACAATTGATACCTTTATGTAGCATCTGTTTAATTTTATTTCAGGACTCTCTCCCTTCCTCCCAGCCTGTTCTTGCCCCAGCAGTCAAATTCTAGTGGTGCGTGGTGGGGATGGAGTTATCTGATGCTCACAGAATTCTACCTTAACGAACAATCTGTAGAGAGTTCAAAGTCTTGAACTCAGTAATGGTTAATGACTCTCTACAGCTTTTAATTGCACTGATCTTGGAGCATTGTAGAATGGTAATAGTGAATAGTACAGCTACAGCATCATAAGTTTATTTGATTCTACTTAATAACTCTGAAGAATCTTTGTTTAATATTCTGTAAATGTCACCTTCCCTATCTGGTGGAAGTGGTGCACGTACAGAGGCATGGCATGTAAAAGGCATGAGATGTTATACTTGTTTAATTCTTCCTGTTCCGGTTGTTTAGTAACTTTGGTATTTGGATTAATGAAAAACCTCAAAATAAAAGTTTTATGAGAACAGTCCACTCTTTCTATATCCTGGATCCATATGCCTTAGTTCTCAGAAAGCATAGCCCCTCCTGTCGTAAGTCGGCATCTATGTGAACAATTTGTGGAGATTGTACTCCCAACAATGGGTAGTTTTCTTGAAGGGAAAAAAATATAATAAATATACATAATAAAATCAATAACTATTACACACTAATATTATTTATAATTATTATACATTAAACCCTTGTAAATTATGTCAAATTAGTTCTATAAAAATAGTATTTTACTTCTGGAAGTCTGTAAGTGACCAGACAGGCTCATCACACCCATGCAGTGAGTATGTGCAGCAATAGTAATGACAGAGACTATATAGCTGAATATCAGTCTGTTCCCACCACTGATGTGAATCTTTCTGTTCTGGCCTTTTTTCATTGCCTTCAAATGTGAAATGTGAAACTGATTAGAGATTAGAAATTAAAGTAAAACTTACTGCATTCAGGTGTTCAAGGATAGAGACAAAAGTGATTAGTAACTCAATTCAAAGAAATCACTATTACAAACTCCTGGTATCAGGACTGTGGAAGTCACTGTGGAACAGAGGACATTTCCTTATTTTTAAAATTAACTATTTAAGTGTTATAGTTTTGGTTTTGCTTTTGTTTTTTTGTTAATGCACATTTCTTAAACTCTTTGATTTAATTAACAGAGTTGTCAATTCAAAGAAACTATGCTCCATTGAAAATTCTGTAATTTTTATTTTATAAAAGAAAAAAAGGCACTCTGAAATTTCATATACTGAAATTCTGTTGTCTCTTTTATCTAAATATGGTGGCTTTTCCTTTATAACTAAACTTCATGTGTGAATGATCTGTATAAAAGAATGAACTGTTGAATACTGGACACTTGAAAAGGTAAATAAGTGTTGCTAGATACGGGGTTTTTTTTATGTAAAAGATTTCTTTATGGTAATGGAGTAATTTAATTTCTTCTCAGATAATGAAACTGCTGTCTATACACTGATGCCGATGGTTATGGCTGACCAGCACAGGTGAGAGCTTCTCTCAGTTTACCTTTTTTTTTTTTTTTTTAATGTCTGGAAAACCCATCATGTTTGCTAAAGTTGTAGCTTCTGAATTGCTTAGTTATCTTCTATATCTGAAGCTGGTCACTGAGTGTGTGCATCTCAGCATGCTTCTGCTTGAGAAAACTGTTTTGTTTTATGCCACAAACTGGAGCTGGGATTTGTTTTGTTGATGCACGTAGGGAAATTTGCCCTAGGATTAGTACAAAAGTGTTGTTTTGTAACTGTGTCTTGGGTCTGAGTGTGTATTTATTAATGACACAGAAGCTCTTAGTGTCATCAGATGTCTTGGAAAGACATGGAATAAGGGTTGGACAATGAGATTGATGCTTTTGGGATTCCTCAGATGAGCAGCTGTTTCTCTTACTCAGTTGTCCTCAAAGTGGTTGGGAGTGGAGGCTACATAGTGCCAGCTAAGTGGTGCTACCTTCCAATGAATTTTGCAGGGAAGCAGATAGTAATTTTTACTGAAACAGTAAACTGTTTATCTAATCAGGATAAACATTTGTTCTGCTGCATAATATTTTGTTGAGATTGAATGTAAGCGTTTAAAATTATGTGATTGGCCAATTACTGGAAGTTGAAGGGTCCTTCAATTTTTTTGTCCTATTGGCATATCATATATCCTTCTTTTTCATTATTGTGATTTCACATACCGGTCTTCTCTCTGAACTTTAGCTATGTTTGGGAAAGCTGCTGGATGTTTGGTTGGGGTGTCTGTGATAAGGAGGAAAATGGGACTTTATTTTTTTCAAACAAAGCTATTAAAATGCGTGTTTTCTGTATTTGTAAAGAAGTGGTTTGGTTGTCTGGTGTAATTCTTACTAGTTTACATTTGAAACAGTTGCCCACTATCACAGTTCCTTTTTTTTTTTTTAATCTACAAGGAAGAAGTGAAAAGGTGTTGTTAATCAGCAAGTGCTTGAAAACTGTTTTATCTGTTGGGCAGAAATTAGTTGAAGGGAAAAGAAATAGTGATCAAGTAAGAGATAGAGTACTTGTGTACAACTTACAGTATAAACTTTTTGGATACTGTGAGCTATTTTTTAAATTAAAAGTATGTTTCTGTTTGAAGGTCTGTCTCAGAGCTGCTGTCAAATTCAAAATTTGATGTGAATTATGCCTTTGGACGTGTGAAGAGAAGTTTGCTTCATATTGCAGCAAAGTAAGACTTACTTGAGTCCAGTCCAGAAGTTAACAATGAAAATATTACCACAAATCTGAGGCACCAATGTAAGCTGGAAAACACTTTAGTATCAGTTAACATTTTCTTTTCATACTTCCTTTTTGTATTTTGTTTGTTCTTCTAGCAATGTGCCTGCCTCCTTGAGAGGACAGATTTTATGTATGATACCAAATGGCTTTTCAAATTCTAGTGAAGGAATTCTTGCTAGATACTTTTTTGACTTTGAGTGAAGTCTCAAGTCTGTGAAGAAATACAGCCATGATGCACATCCGATGTAGCTGGGTTCATCTTGCCTTTGTAGAGTTACAAGAATCTTGTCTGCAGATGCTGATTGTTTTGGAAGTATTTCAAAACAGTGGGAAGCACTTGGATATTCATTAGGAAGCAGCTGTTCCAAAGTACTTCATGTGTACATAACTAAAGGGAATATAGCTTGGGTACTCACTTCTAATAAGTTTTTGTATCCTGGATAGTGGGCTTAAGTGCAAATAACCTTGACCTAGGTTATTTATTATTAACGTAGCTCTTCAATGGGGATAACTATATTGCCAAGAAACAGGTTAACAGCCTTAGTAGAAATGAAACACATAGTTTTTGACTTGGCCTTTCATGAAACTAAACTTTAAACTAATGAACAAATGCTCTATATTTGGATTCCGTTTTAAATATCCTGAAAATTCTTACATTTAAATTGTTGAAAAAAAAGAAAAGGCAAAAATTAAAGAAATAATAGTAGTATTGCATATAAATAGCTGGTATTTGGTCACAATAAAGGTAGAAATTCCAGCTTCCTAAGCAGTCTGTTTGAAAAATACCTGTTTCCCAAACATTTCATCTCAGAATTGCATACTGCTTATATAAAATTTACTTAAGAAGTACTTAAAAATGCAAGCAAATTTTTAGCATACACCTTAGAAGTGTATTTGAGAATATACTGTATTTATTGATTCTAAACCACAAGAAATTGTGTTACACTTAATTTCTGGATTGTCTTTTATCTTGACTAGTTGTTGGGTCACACAGCAGTCATCAAGGTGCTGGTTTTGCAACATATTGTACAACCAGTCTTCGGTTTCTGTTGTTGTGTAGCAGTTCTGGCATTGGGAAGATTTGTAACAATGGGTAAGCTGGTTGTGATGGATACAAAAATATGCTTATCTTTTCAGTCAGCTCTTCCGCTTGTAGAATTCAGGAGCCAAATAAACATATAATGCGGAGTTTCTGTCTTCTTAATGACCTTGCTTATCTTGAAGAACTGTTATATTATGAAAAGTAAAAAGGAGTTACAGGTTCAATGTTAATAGCAAAGAAGTATTTGTACGAGTTTTAGATATTTAAACTTATAGGTGGAACTTCCAGACACTGAAGTGTAACAAAACCCAAAATACTGAAATTCTTATTTAATGGAAAATATGAATTGATTAAAGATGAAGGATGTGATAGAAAATAGTAAGCAAAACTTTTTAAACAGTTTATAGTTAAAGAGTTACCAGTCTTAAAGATTCACTGTTGGTTTTTAAAGCCATTAAAATCACATAGAAGTCTAGCATCTATTAATTGCAACAAGTTATAATCAGTTCTCACTCCATTTAAGTGACTTTCCTTTAGCTTTGTACAACTTGAACTATGAGGTTGTAAAACAATTTTATGTAAAGATTTTCTACTGAGTGTAATCTGTATGTGGTATTGCTGTTGTGTTTATGTCAATGCAGATTTGGTTTGTGAATATCCTTGTCATAGTTTTTCCCTTTCTTACTTTGTTCTTAGCTGTGGATCAGTTGAATGCCTTGTTCTATTATTAAAAAAAGGAGCAAATCCAAACTATCAGGACATTTCAGGATGTACTCCTCTCCATTTAGCAGCAAGGAATGGGTAAGAAAAAAACTTTTAAAACTCTGAAAAGATTGTGTATAATACACTTAAGCTGGCACGTTCTGTAATATTTTTGCATGGTTCAAACAAAATACTTTGGTTTTCACTTTGGAAAATAGGGATGACACAATTATAGAAAAAATGGAGGTTTAAATCCATGCTTTGAGTATTCAGAAAATATTTTTTTATAAATGTCAAGTCATGTCTGAAATACTAATTTCAGTGCTAGACATTTTAGTGATTTCTGTTAAACAAGGACATAATGATTCTTACAACAGTGATTGAACAAGGGATGTGTTCTCCTTCCAGTTAGCTGAGAAGAAAAGATTTTGGAGGGCTTGGAAGGGTTCAGAGACTTCATGTTTTTCTCAAATAGTGTCTCCAAAGAAAGTTTTACTACAAGGAAAGGAATATAAAGTTGGCTTGCACGATATTAGGGGAGGGTGAAAGAAAACCCAACCTAAACCAGTGAGCAAGTGCCTTTTTAAGATTCTGTTTCTTGAATCGCAATATGTGAGAACGTGCAGCTTTTATGTTGCCTTTGTTTTTCGAGCATGTATGTGTTACAGTAACTGAGTTGTATCACAGCTGGTACTTCAAATGAGGAGGGGAATGTTCAGTGGCTTCTAGGTATGTGGGAAGACAATTTGTAGGAGAAGAAAGAAGCAGCCAAGTGGTACCTGATGAAATGCAGGAGACAAGTATGTGGAAATGAGGTATAAGAAAGGTGTGAGAGGTACCAAAAAAAAGGAAAAATGAGCATTCTTAAGGATAAAGCACTTAAAGCATTAAAGAACGTTAAGAGACCAAAGAAAACATGAATTAGGAAAACGTACCTCTTCTTTCAGTAAGACAGTAATTGCATTTGCCAAAGATTTGCATAGTGTTACAATGACTGTCTCATTAAATAATGATTTATCGGTGTACTGAAAACGTGTTCACTGAAGTTACAGATGGTGGTGAACTTCATGGACTTAGCTAAACTCTGGCTTCTTGTCTTGAAAGTGTAGTTCATGCAGAGCTGAAGCTGTTGAAGTAGTGATTAAGTTCTTCTGGACTTTCCACAAAAACAGCTGCGGTTTTAGTCCTCTTCTGTTGTATGCTGGTCTTGCACTGTAGGAGTCTCTGCCTTGATGATCCACTTTTCTTGTTGACATGCTTAGTACTGTACTCCTTACAAAGTGAAACTTAGCTGCTACACTTTGCACAATGATGAATTAGAGTGAGCAGAGCTCTAAGAAGGTATTTAGTCTTTGTAAGTGATTTTCCCTGGATAGGTTTTAATGTATTCTTTTGTTTATAGCCAGAAGAAATGTATGAGCAAGCTGCTGGAATACAGTGCAGATGTCAACATTTGTAATAATGAAGGCCTGACTGCAGTAAGTGCTATTGATTATCATGATGTTCTTAAAAGGAATGAAGAGTTTGAAGATGCTCATTTTTTAAGTATTTGCCATCTTACATGTAAAACAAAACTGCTGCGTGTCCAATGCCCTCAAGGATCAAATGATGTGATCAAAATACTTAAACCTATGATAGTATTGTTCAAAACTTCTCCTTGTGAAAGTGTTGACAATAATACAGTCAGGTTTAAAATCATAGAATCATAGA
>VYXB01010647.1:0-23103 GCA_013397135.1 Pachyramphus minor
ATTCTTTATTGGACATGGGTGGAGTTATCAATGAAGAGGACAAGGCTGAAGTATTTAACACCTTCTTTACCTCAGTCTTCAACAGTGAGTTGTCTGGAGGACAGCTGGCTTCTGAAGCTTGTAGACAGGGATAAGAAGCTGAATACCCCCTCGTAATCAAGGAGGAAACAGTTTGCGACCTGCTGAGGCACTTGAATCCTCACAAGTCTATGGGACCAGATGGGATCCACCCAAGGGTGATGAGGGAGCTGGCAGAAGAGCTCCCCAAGCTGCTCTCCATCATTGACCAACAGTCCTGGCTAACTGGGGAGGTCCCAGACAACTGGAAGTTGGCAAATATCAGGTCAATCCACAAAAAGGACCAGAAGGAGGACCCAGGAAACTACAGCCTTCTCAGCCTGACCTCAGTGCCTGGCAAGGTTATGGAGCAGATCATCCTAAGTGCAATCACACAGCACTTACAGGATGGACAAGGGATCAGATGCAACAGCATGGGTTTAGGAAGGGCAGGTCCTGTCTGACCAACCTGATCTCCTTTTATGATTAGGTGACTCGCCTGGTAGATGAGTGGAAGGCTGTGGATGTGGTCTATCTGGACTTCAGCAAAGCCTTTCACACCATCTCCCACAGCATATTCCTGAAAAAGCTGGCAGCCCACGGCTTGGACAGGGGCACTCTGTGCTGGGTTAGGAACTGGTTGGATGGCCGGGCCCAGAGAGTGCTGGTGAGCAGGGCTGCATCCAGTGGTGTTCCCCAGGGATCAGTGTTGGGCCCAGTCCTGTTTAATATCTTTACTGATGATTTGGATGAGGGGATTGAGCGTATCATTAGTAAATTTGCAGATAACACCAAGTTGGGGGGGAGTGTCAACATGCTGGAAGGCAGGAGGGCTCTGCAGAGGGACCTGGACAGACTGGAGAGTTGGACTGATTCCAATAGGATGAAGTTCAACAAGGCCAAGTGCCGGGTCCTGCACTTTGGCCACAACAACCCCNTGCTGGAGTAAGTCCAGAGAAGAACAAGACTGAAGGGACTTGAACACAAGCCCTATGAGGAAAGGCTGAGGGAGCTGGGGTTGTTTAGCCTAGAGAAGAGGAGGCTCAGGGGAGACCTCATCACTCTCTACAACTACCTGAGAAGAGGTTGTGGGGGTTGGTCTCTTCTCCCAGGCACCTATCATTAAGACAAGAGGGGATGGTCTGAACCTCTGCCAGGGGAGGTTTAGGTTGGATATTAGGAAGAAATTCTTTACAGAAAGGGTAGCCAGGCATTGGAATGGCCTGCCCAGGGAAGGTGGTGGATTCTCCGTCCCTGGAGGTATTTAAGAAAAGACTGGATGTGGCACTTACTGCCATAGTCTGGTAACCACAGTGGTAGTGGATCAAGGGTTGGACTTGATGATCTCAGAGGTCCTTTCCAACCAAGCTGATTCTATGATTCTATTTCTTCATGTTTATGCACACATCTAAAAATCCCACAAATTAAGCCTTCTTCCCCTTCTCCTCCATCCCCCCAAAGATTGGGCTCATTTCTTCAAAGTCACAAAACCCCCACCATTTGAGAGACTACCTTCATTTGTCAATGACACCTAGAAAATGCTTTTTCCAGTTAGCACCACCAGTAAACCCACTGCTGATCTTTCCTGTTTGCTAAGATCTCCCTCATTCATACAACAACCATTAAAGATGCTGCAAGTAGCAGCATTGTCTGAGTGCTCGACTATTGCAGTCATTATCTTCAGCAAGTTCTAGGTTTGAACAATTCTTTACACAGAAAAAAACTTGGATACAGAAATGACACGTTAACAACCCATATTTATCTCCCTTCATTTTCCTAAAACAAAACCTCAAGGATACTGAAATTCCAACGTTTTTGTTGGGAAGTACATTTTCTCCCATATCCAAACAAAACTTCAGAACAAGTAAGCAATTAATTAAGAAATAAAAAATACCTCATCCCACTAATTTTATAAATAGTTCGGAAGAACCTACCATTACTGTGCATAATAGTAATATATTCATAATGTATCTGCATGTAACAAAATATATATATGACTGTCCATAGTTCTACTGTTATATACCATTATGCCAAGGTATTCTAATATTCAGAAAGAAAGTATAAAACATGGGCAAGTATATTCATAAAAAACAACGCTGAGCAGATGATGAGTAATTTCCTGTTGGAAACCACATGTGTTAATTAAAAGGCTGACTCTTCTACTGCCTGGAGGTTAACAAGACCTGATATGGCTCAGATGGACTTTTTAGCTAAGTTATTAATAATATTTTTGGTTAACAACTGTAAATTGCTAGTAGCTGTCATTTGTAAAGGTCTTGAAACTTTGTGCTGACAATCTGCTTCTGCCGGCAGAAGGCCTTTAGCCTTCAACTTCTAACTCAACTGTGGATACCATCTAGTTCACACAAACCAAACATTATCAGCAAATCTTAGGCTGGTTTTCTGCAAAGTGCTTCAAGACATTGTAACACTGGAAACTGAGTTAGCAGTTTTGAATTGGACCACAAAGGAAGTGCAAGTCAAATGAGCGCAGAACATCAAGACATTTTGACAAAAAATACTTGTGGCAAATGGACACAAAGACAGACTGAATGGTCCTATTATAGCCTTTACAGAAAAATCTGTTGAGAATAAAAGCTAAGACCTAAAATGTTCAACTCTGGAATATGGAATAATTGCCTGAAACCAGAGGGGGAAAAAAAGAGGGGAAAGGTGAGGGCAGGAAACCACCAATGGCTTGACAATTTAAAACAGGCCAGACAGTCATTAAATTACATGATTGCAAACTTCTACTCAGATTTGTGGCATTTATAGTAAGAGGAACTAAAAGCATGCGTAATTTATTTGTTCTCAAGCCAGAAGTACCATTAGCTAGTACTTGCAATATTTGCTGCATTATTAGGGGCACACTATTCAGCTGTCTCAACATCATTGCTCTTATTCTGTTCAAAAGAGCTGAGGAAATGCAAACAGAGCATCTTCCCTCGAAGTCACAACAGGCCTGAATTGCAATTCATAAGCTCAACTTTGAGAAGGAAGCTTTATATGTTGAGTATGTTTTCCCCACCCATAACCACACCTACATAAGCTCTTTTAGACTGCATGTTAAAATAAAGTTATCACTGATGAGTGGAAGAAATATCCTTCTGTCTCTGCTGCTGAGGCAGAATACAAACAACCTAAGTGTTATTCGACTGCTGTCTGACCTAAAACCTTTGCTTCTATCTGAAATGTGTTACCAAACGTCATGGTAGCTAGTGCAGCATTAGACGCAGTCATTCTGCTGTTAATTAAACCTTTGAGTACACTTTTGGAACACAAATGAATTTAGTAAACCACATGGCAACACATGGTAAAAATCTTTAAAACTTCTACATTACTTTGAGTTGTGTATTTGTCTAAACTTGCTTGCTCTGGTTAGAGGGTTAAGTATCTTTGTAAAGAAGGATACTGTTGACAGAAGAGGCCTAGCAAAGTCATGCTGTGACCAGACAAATGACATTATTATGTCATTATTTTGTATTATGTATTATTTTGTTTCCGTAGGCGCTTTCTTGACACAGTTAGCTTAAGCATTCAAGGGTGAGTGGAAATTCTCTTAAGAAGTAGCAATCACGCAGTAACACTGAGACCAAACACTATCAGGTTTGTGGTATCAATTATTTTTTTTCCTCCACTAAGTGAATTATTGCTGCTGGTGATCAACTTGGTTGGACAAGAAGCAGGAAGTATTTGCTTCTAAACAGTCCAAAGTGAAATCCTAAGCTCAAACTGTCAAGTAGACCACAAAAGGAAGCTATTATCACTCATGTTGTCACCATCAAGTTTCAGGGTCTTTCATCACATCATCACGTTACTGCACCATGGATGCGGTGACAGCGCAGGTTAAGTTCGGGAACCTGAAAGCAGGGAGCAAGACAAGAGCAGGATCACAACCACAGACTTCATAAGAACAGACTTTAACCTGTTTGATCTATTTTCAAGAGTCTATGGGATACAGTTCCCTGGAGAGAAAGGGGTGCAGAAGAGCTGGCTGATGCAGCTTGAGTGAGTTGGCTCTTGCAAGTCGTGTGTAGAGTGTAACACCATATCTGGAATACCAGGACCAGCTCTGGGCTCCTGAGTACAACAGAAACTCACTTACTGAAGCAAGTCCTGAGAAGGGCCACTAAGATGCTTAAAAGACTGGAGTGTCTGTCATATGAGGAGAAATCAAGCAAGTAGAGACTGTTTAGCTGGGAAAAGAGAAAACTTGTGAGGGTGGGGGTGGAATTTCCTCAACATGCATATATACCTGATGGGAGAGAGTAAAGATGATGGAGACAGATTCTTCTGAGCAATATCCACTGACAGGCCAAGAGACAATGGGGGAAAAAAATAAATACAGACCATTCCATTTAAACATAAGAACTGTAAGATGGTTTAACACTGGAACATTAGAGGACACAAAGAAAGAGAGAGGCTTTAGATTCTCCATCATTGAAGATACTGAAAATCCCACTGGACAATGTGCAGAACAACCTGCTCTGGTTGATCCTACTTCAAGCAAGAATGTTGCACTAAACAGTCTCCAGAGATCTCTTCTAATCTCAACTATTCTGTGATCTTCAGTGTTTACATACGAAAGTAAAATCTGACCGTACAATAAACACGCTTCCGCATTGTGGAAAGTGTGGGGTTTTTTTCTAATTCTGAGCCTTGCATTTCTGCTGGTGTCATGCCATGTTTCTGATTATGCTTCCAAGGAGAGACATACTGAGCTTTTCATCTGTTCACCATCTGGATTAGCAAACAGACAGNACATCATCACGTTACTGCACCATGGATGCGGTGACAGTACACGTTAAGTTCGGGAACCTGAAAGCAGGGAGCAAGACAAGAGCAGGATCACAACCAAGACTTCATAAGAACAGACTTTAACCTGTTTGATCTATTTTCAAGAGTCTATGGGATACAGTTCCCTGGAGAGAAAGGGGTGCAGAAGAGCTGGCTGATGCAGCTTGAGTGAGTTGGCTCTTGCAAGTCGTGTGTAGAGTGTAACACCATATCTGGAATACCAGGACCAGCTCTGGGCTCCTGAGTACAACAGAAACTCACTTACTGAAGCAAGTCCTGAGAAGGGCCACTGAGATGCTTAAAGGACTGGAGTGTCTGTCATATGAGGAGAAATCAAGCAAGTAGAGACTGTTTAGCTGGGAAAAGAGAAAACTTGGGAGGGTGGGGGTGGAATTTCCTCAACATGCATATATACCTGATGGGAGAGAGTAAAGATGATGGAGACAGATTCTTCTGAGCAATATCCACTGACAGGCCAAGAGACAATGGGGGAAAAAAATAAATACAGACCATTCCATTTAAACATAAGAACTGTAAGATGGTTTAACACTGGAACATTAGAGGACACAAAGAAAGAGAGAGGCTTTAGATTCTCCATCATTGAAGATACTGAAAATCCCACTGGACAATGTGCAGAACAACCTGCTCTGGTTGATCCTACTTCAAGCAAGAATGTTGCACTAAACAGTCTCCAGAGATCTCTTCTAATCTCAACTATTCTGTGATCTTCAGTGTTTACATACAAAAGTAAAATCTGACTGTACAATAAACACGCTTCCGCATTGTGGAAAGTGTGGGGTTTTTTTCTAATTCTGAGCCTTGCATTTCTGCTGGTGTCATGCCATGTTTCTGATTATGCTTCCAAGGAGAGACATACTGAGCTTTTCATCTGTTCACCATCTGGATTAGCAAACAGACAGCAAATGCAGTCATAGGGCACACTTTTATGGGAATTAGTCAGCATAATCAAACCTACAATATAACGCAAAGCTAACAAGAGAACAAGGCATGAAAACCACTCTACCACACTCAAAATATATGCCTGTATTAAGCCAAACCAGTCACTTGAACTGATCCACACTTTCTTGGATATAATCAACAGCCACAGGTATACTAAGAATTGCACAACAGGGAACATACCTACTTGCAATAATCAAGAATTGCACTGTGCAGATGGATTAACATGGATACTGTGTACAGGATCTTTAAGATTCTTCCAAACTTCAGTTGTACAGAAAGCCTATGCATGTCCCCATGAAATCTAAAACATAATTTGACAAATGGAAGCTACTCTAGAATAATTGAAAACAGCATCTGGAAAAGAACTCCAAAAGGTCAGTCTTTCCATTCCCTGGTCCAGCATAAAACTGGGGGTGTCCTGTTTGATGTGAAGTTGAATAGGAGTCAGCAGTACCCTGGCAGCCCAGGAGGGCCAACCCTGTCCTAGGGGGCATCAGGTAAAGCATCACCAGCTGGTCAAGAGAGGGGATTGTCCCACTCTGCTCTGCACTGGTGCAGCCTCACCTTGAATATTGTGTGCAGTTTTGGGCACTGCAATATCAGAAAGATATTAAGCTCTTAGAGAGTGTCCAAAGGAGGGCAACAAAGATGGTGAAGGGCCTTAAGGGGAAGGCGTATGAGAAGTGGCTGAGGTCACTTGGTGTGTTCAGCCTGGAGAAGAGGAGACTGAGGGCAGACCTCATTGCAGTTACAACTTCCTCGTGAGGGGAAGAGGAGGGGCAGGTACTGATCTCTTCTCTGTGGTGACCAGTGACGAGACCCGAGGGAATGGCCTGAAGTTGTGCCAGGGGAAGTTTAGGTTGGATATTAGAAACAGGTTCTTCACCAGAGGGTCACTGCGAACTGCAACACACTCCCCAGGGAAGTGGTCACAGTACAAAGCATGACAGAGGTCAAGAAGCGTTTGGACAAAGCCCCAAGAATCACATGGTGTGATCCTTGGGGCATCCTGTGCAGGGCCAGGAGTTGGACTCGATCCTTATGGGTCTCTTCCAATCCAGCATATTTAATGATTCTAGTGAAATTCCACTGCATTCCTGACCAGTGTTTTTCTTGTGGAGAAATCAGACACTGTCAGTGATCACTCTTCCACCGTGCCCAGAACAATCCTACTAGAAAACTCTTTTTGGGATCTTTTCTAAATTGACTTTATGGCAATTAAATGCTATTCGGTTATGTCTTTATTCCAGAAAAATCCATTTATTTTCTTTTCCCGCAGCTAGCTTGAATTTTTTTTTCAAGTCTAAGAAGAAATGAATCTTCTGTCAATTAAGATGTTCCTTTATCCTCAACCATAACTCATTTACATCAATGACATCTAGCCATTATTCTCTCACAGTAACTAGTCCTTCTTACTGAAACAAACAAACAAAAAGTCCCACAATCCTGAAATTCAAAGAAAAGGTCAAGAATTACTTTCGATTTTCTACACAAAAGCATTTCTCTCAATTAAAAAAAAAAAATCTGAAACACTCCAGCAGCATGGCATTTCTGAATGATAACATTTTATAATTCTATGCAATGTGTAGAAATTGTCATGAAGTACCTCTTATTCACTGTTGCTTTTACATTTTTGCTTACTGTTTGGGTTGTGGGGTTTTCTGAAGCTAAATATTTGCTGAGATTACAATCTTCAGCATATATGTGATCTTTCACAGTTTTGCATCCCCTATTAACTTTTTCATCTACAATCTCATTTCCAACTCTTTGTCAATGAGATACTAAACAGTTCAGGACCTAGGACAGATCCAGACACAGAGCAACAGCTACTACCTGTTCTCGCAGGTTTCCCTCTTGACAGCGAGCCATTCTGCAGTTTTAAATCCACTTTACAGTAGTTCTATCTAGTACAGAAGTAGCCAAGTTGACAGCCAGAAGGCAACACACCTAAGATTTCCAGCTGAGGAAGGACGCAGTCCACACAATGGGACAAGAGGGACAACAGCTGCTTTTCTCACTTGCATCTGCTTGATGATCATAGAATGGCTTGGATTGGAAGGGACCTTAAAGATCATCTAGATCCAACGCCCCTGCCAAGGGCAGGAACACGTTACACTAGACCAGGTTGCTCAGAGCCCCATCCAACCTGGCCTTGAACTCTTCCAGGGATGGGGCACCCAAAACTTCACTGGGCAAACTGTGCCAGTGCATCACCACCCTCTCAGCAAAGAATTTTTTCCTAATATCTGATCTAAATACCTCCCCTTTCAGTTGAAACCATTCCCCTTCGTCCTACCCAGCTTTCTTGCAGGCTCACTTGAGATTCTGGAATGCCACAATTAGGTTGTCCTGAAGTTTTCTCTTCTCCAAGCTGAACAAGCCCAATTCTCTTAGCATTTCCTTATAGGAAAGCTGCTCCATCACTCTAATCATCTTTTTGGTTCTCCTCTGGATTTGCTCTAACAGGTCTATGTCCTTCCTATGCTGGGGACCCCAGAGCTGGATGCAGTGCTCCAGGTGGAGTCTCACCAGAGCACAGTAGAGGGGCAGAATCATCCCCATTGTCCTGCTGGCTGCGCAGCTCTTGATGCAGTCCAAGATATAATCGGTTTTCTGGGCTGCAAGCGCACATTGCTGGGTCATGTCCAGCCTCTCATCCACCAGCACCCCAAGTCATTCTCAGCAGGAGTGCTCTCAACCTGTTCATCCCCCAGCCTGTGTTGGTACGGGGGGCCTGCCCCAACCCAGGTGCAGCACCTTGCACTTGGCCTTGTTAAACCACATCAGATTCCCATGGGCCACTTCTCAAGCCTATGGATACAGAATGTGTTGCTTTAGGCTAGATGCTCTAGGCTTAAATCTGTAATTGTAGAATCAGAGATGCTCAAGTACTAGGTCCAGTTTATACCAAACACCTAATTCTGTTCTTAGTTCACATTTGGGTTTAGAGGTTGCTGAAGTACCCTGCAACTGAGCTTTCCTAAGGTTTTCCATGCTTAACTTTTTGTCTTTGAAGACATCCTCCTTTGATAACTAAGCAGTTACCATTCTTTCTAGTCCTCAAACTACTTTCAGCATACTTTCAACCACGGGGACAGTGTCAATAGGCTGCAAGAATCAAGAAAGGAAATAAATATCACTCAAAATCCCCAATCTGCTCGTCTTGATAAACAAAATGTCTGCTTACAAACTATAGTTCCAAGAGCTTTTTAATGCTTTCTTTTTCATAACACCTATCAAGTTTCCAAAAGGACCTGCCATAAAATAGTTAACAAGAAACAAAGTACATACATATGAACTGAAACCTGGCACATATCAAATGCATATCATACAAATACACAAACTCTCTCAGTGTAATGCAAAACTAAGTATTGGCAAGGTTTATGAAATAAACATGCACAGAGTATATATTATAACACATACTTACATCACAAACTGACTCAGAAGTTTACCTTTCAAACCACAAATAGAAAGAACCCCAACAATATTCATCTGAAGAAATAAATACACTAAATCTACACAACACTTGAGGAAGCTTTCTGCTAACATTGGTTCGTATCCCTGGGTTTTAGGATATCTCTAATAAGGGAACAATTGCTCTGTAAAATACTTCATGAAAAATACCTCCATGAAACAGTTGCTTGACCTTCCCTTCCTCTTTGCACAGTTGCAGGCAGAGTAGGAAAAATAACAGATACTGTTTCTGCCAAAATCACAGCCAAAATAGCTCAGTTGCATGACAGTTGGCTCTCAAACCATATTTTTGCTTGTTGTGATATATTAGAATTTGAATACTGTATTTGCTAGCAAAACAAACAGGAAGACAGGTTGCAGAAGGGGAAAGCTAGGATTTTTGCACTAATATCCCCAAACTGGGGACTAATTACCACTAGACGCTCCCAACTACTCCAGCAAGACTCTAATACACAAAACACCTTAAAACAATTTAGAAGTACTCTAAATAATAAATGAATACTAAATAATAAAATCCAGTTACATTTGGATTTTGTTCCCATGCAGTTCTTCTTACACAGATGTTTGAACAAATGTTGCTTTGTCTTATCTAAAACTGTAACTGTTGCCGGGGGGGCAGTTCTCCTCATATTCCCTTTACTTCTATCGAGCTATAGCATGGAGGTCCAATATATGTTTCTAAAAATATATTTACAACAAAAGGAGAGGCAAGGACAATCTCCATCCTTTAATGGATGGGGGGCGGGGGGGGGGGAACATAGAGACAAAGGATGAGTTAAAGGCTGAAGTACTTAAAGCCTTCTTTGCCTCAATTTTTACCATTGACCAGTTGCTCTCAAAGTATTCAGCCCCCTGTGCTAAAAGACATGGATGGGGAGCAGAATGAAGCCCCCATAATTCAAGCGGAAATGGTCTACAACCTGCTGTACCCCTTGGACGCATGGGTTTGTGGGGCTGGATGGGATCCACAAAAGGGTATTTGAGGGAGCTGGCAGAAGTACTCAGCAAGCCACTTTTCACCATTTGTCAGCAGTTCTGGACAACCAGGTGGATTCCACTTGATTGGAAGTTAGTGAACATGCTGCTCACCTACAAGAAAGGCCAAAAGAAGGATGCAGGGAACTTTGCGTCTAACCTCAGTGCTGGGGAAGGTCAAAAGGCAGATCATCCCGAGGGCCATCACACGGCACATACAGGACAACCAGATGATCAGGGCCAGCCGACTTGGGTTTATGAAAGGCAGGTCCTGCTTGACCAACCTGATCTCCTTCTATGACCAGGTGTTCCACTTAGTGGATGACGGAAAGGCTGTGGATGTTGTCTACCTAGACTTCAGTAAAGTCCTTAGACACTCTTTCCCACAGCATTTCGTTAGAGAAACTGGCTGTTCATGCCTTGTTCATCACCCTTTGCTGGGTGGAAAACTGGCAGGACATCCAGGCCCAGAAAGTGGTGGTGAATGGTGAATCCAATTGATGTCCAGTCACACATGGGTCAGTATTGGGCCTGCTTATTATCTCTATCAATATTCTGTTTAATAATTTTATCAATTATCTGGCTGAGGGGATAGAGTGCACCCTCGGTAAGTTTGCAGAAGGGTCCAAGTTGGGCAGGAGTGTTAATCTGCTGGAGAGTAGGAAGGCTCTGCAGTGGAATCTGGACAGGGTGGATTGATGGGCTGAAGCCAATGGCATGAGGTTCAACAAGCAAAGTGCCAGCTCCTGCCCTTGAGTCACAACAACCCCCTGAAGTGCTACAGGTTGGGGGCAGAGTGGTTGGAAAGCTGCCTGGCAGAAAGGACCTGGGGGTGCTGGTTGACAGCCAGACGAACATGAGTCAGCAGTGCCTAGGTGGCCAGGAAGGCCAATGGCATCCTACCTTGTATCAGAAATAGTGTGGCCAGCAGGACTAGGGCAGTAATTGTCCCCCTGTAATCAGCACACCTTGAACCCTGCATTCAGTTTCGGACCCCTCACTACAAGACAGACATTCTCTGGCATGTCCAGAGAAGGTGAAGTGTCTGGAGCACAAGTCTTACAAGGAACAGCTGAGGGAGCTGGGATTCAGTCTGGCAAAAAAGAGGCTCAAGGGAGACCTTATTTCTCTCTGCAACTCTCTGAAAGAAGGTTCTAGCCAGCTGGAGGTCAGTCTCTTTTCTCAAGAAACACACAATAGGACAAGAACTGCACACAAGGCCACAAGCTGCACTAGGCAAGGTTTAGATTGGATATTAGAAAATTATTCACCAAAAAGGTTGTCAAGCATTAGAACATGGTGCCCAGGGAAATAAGAGTCACCACCCCTGGAGTTATTTAAAAGGTGTGTAGGTGAGGCACTTGGGGACATGGTTTAGGGGAAGACCTGGCAGTGTCGGACTTATGGTTGGACCCTACGATCTTAAAGGTCTTTTCCAACCTAAACAATCCAACAATGCTGTTTTCAGTAACAAGACAACTGCATCTTGCAACAGAGCTCTGCTGCAAGATCTGTTTGTTCAACACAATGTTTGTTCCCTTCTCAGAAGACAAATTTCATATAGATCCTTTCTCTTTCTGGTCTATTTTCTTAAGAATCACAGAACCATTTAGATTAGAAAGGACCTCTGAAGGTAACACTTTTTACCGTGAGGGTGACTGAGCACTGGCACAGGTTGCCGAACAAGGCTGTGGAATTTTCACACTCAAAGCTATATTGACATGGTCCTGAGCAACTGGCTCCAGGTTGCCCTGTTTGATCAGAGGAGTGGACTAGATGAATTTCAGAGGTCCCTTCCAACCTCAACCATTCTGGGATTCTGTGACTGATTGTATGAAACTTCCTGCTCAGGCAGGGTCAGGGAGAGTACATTGCCCAGTACCACATGCAGCTGAATTTTTAATACCTCCAAGGAGATATTAAACCTCGCTAGATAACATGTGCCAGTGCTTGACCTCTCCAAGAGAATTCTTTACTGGAATGGACTGGAATTTCACAATTTTTAATTTGCGCCCACCAGCCCTTGTCCTGTCAGGGGGGACTACTGAGAAGTGTCTCGCTCCTTCTTTATTCCCTCCCTACATTGACTGAAAAAAACATCTGAGCCTTCTCCTTTCCAGGCTAACTGTCCCAGTCCTCTCAGCCTTTCCTTAGAGGAGAAAGGCTCCAGACCCTTAATCATCCATGCAGCGCTGCACTGGACTCTCTCCAGTACATCTATCTTCCCTCTACTGGGAAGATCAGAACTGAACACTCCAGATGCAGCTTCACCAGAGAGCAGAGAGAACCTCCTTCAACCTGCTGGCAACACTCTTCCAAACCCATCCTAGAAGGCTGTCTCCCTTACTTTGCCGTGCCAGTGCATTACTGGCATACAGACTGTTGCCCACCACTACGCCAAGCTACTTCTCTGCAGAGCTGTCTTGCTTCCTTGCAGTTGTTCTCCCTGATGAAGGATTTTGCAATTTCCCTTTTTGCATATCATGAGATTCCACTCAGCCCAGATCTCCAGCCTGTCCAGATTCCTCTGAATGGAAACACAACCATGGGGTATGTGAGCAACTCCTCTCTGTTTTGCACCGGCTGTGAACCTGCTGGGGGCACACTCTGTCCCAGCTCTCAGGCCATTAATGAAGATGCTAAACAGCATTTGCCCCAGTATCAGCCCACAATTGGTAACCCAACCCCAGCTGGACTTCGCATCACTGATCACAAACCTCTAGACCCAGTCCTTCAGCCAGTTCTCAATCTACTCCACTGTCCACCTGTACTTTGTCAGCCTGTCCATGCTATGGAAGACAGTGGTCAAAAGCCTTACTCAAGTTGAGGTAAAGCACCATCCACTGCTCTCCCTGCCCAGAAGATATCTGTACACTACCTACTATCAGTTTTCATCAAAGGCTACAGATTTTTAAGGCACTGAGCAGTGAGAATCACTGGAGTGGAAAACTGCCCAGCTTGATAGACAGATCTCAAACAACACACTAGAGAGAACAACCAAATCTTTTTCCAAATAATAAAAGCTTGGTATTTTTTGATTACTGACAATATTATCTTGAGATGACCTCATACATTCAAAATTATTGGTATTTTCTTTCAGTAAGCCTAAAATGTAACACTTAAGGAACTCCAATTTTTTATGAAGTGGGCAGTAACTCAACTGTCATTCAACCAGCCATTACCAGCTTATACACTATCTTCTTTGAATTATTAATCAAGCTTTCTGACGTGAGTTTTCATCCAAGCCAATATAAAAGGAAAATCGGGGCTTAAGCAGCATATCTACAAATGGAAAAAATCATCAAAATCCTGTCCCCTAAATCCATAAATCAGGGTAAGGGACATCAGCTGCAATCCAATTACCACAGGCTTAGAGGAATACACAGGCAGACTACTAGGCCAGGTTACTCTGGGCTTCTAAGGCATCTGAAAAGAAAATGTTAAGAAAACTCAAAACACAGACTGAAGGATTTGAGAGAACACTGGCTGGAGAAGTATATAAATATAGATATATGTATAGTTAAGACATCAAACATCTGGAAGACAGGTAAGACTAACAGCCACATTCCTATAGTCTAGAACTGCTCCCTGCATGCTCTGGTCCAGAAGAAAAAGGTCACCTTACTACTTGATTATTCAGTTGGGACTTTATTGCACTCTTGTTGGTGAGCTGACATTGCACATCTTTTTACTCACTACTTTAGCTTAACTCAGAATTATTATACTATCACAGTAACTTTTTTAACAACTAACTTCTTTTCAAAAGCCAAAATTTTGGAGGCCTAAGATAGAAAGGGGTTATTCCAGCTGCCAGAATACCTTTTCTAAGGCCTCTCCAATACAGTCAGAAACACAAATACTACAAATTGTATGAATTAAATTAAAGCCCAACTGCACAAGTAAAATGGTTCTCATTTTCTTTTTATCATGACAAAAGAGCAAAAGTAAAAAACAGTATCTGATCCCTTTTGTAACTGAAAGGGTTTCTGAAAGAGCATAAATGTATCTCAAATAAACAAGGACAACTCCAAAGAAAGCACCACTTCAGAGTGTTCTCCACACAAAGAGAATGATCTCCCAGTGCAACCACCAACAGCTGGAATTTTTCTGTAATTATCTGATTTTTCATTATTTGCTTCAATGTTATCCATGAGATTAGATCTGTAAGAACACATGCAAGGAAAATCTACTTCAAATTGTTCAGTGTGAAGTATTTATCAGTTACCCGTAAACATTTTTAGGACTCTATTTTTTACATTATAAAAGCCATTGAACCACAACAAAGGTAGCAAGATCTGCATTTTTAGCCACTTTCCTATCTAAACACAACCACCAAACTCAAACTCAAAGCTATCGTATATAGAATCACATCAGCAGGATTTTAACTTAGGAAATATCCTCAATGAAGTCAAGAAAAATCTGTATTTATTAAGAACAAGCACATTACCAGTGCTTAATGACAGTATAGCATCTTAAGACTGATTAGTATCAAAAGTAAATCAAATAAATTCTATATTGTCTTCACTGAATTGCAGAAGAAGCAACTCACATTTATAGCTGTCAGTGGTCTACCCTGTATGACAGTATATTCTAGAAATAAAATGGGATAGAGAATTGATTGGTTTGAAGAGAAATGGAATAGCAACATGACTATTCTGAAAATATAGAAGTATAATGAAGATGTATGAGCACATCTGTTGCAAAGACATGCATTGGCTAGTGGGAAAGAAAGGAAAAGCAAAATCGGGTAAGAGGCAAGTCACAAGTGACTACACATAACTTAGGGTGAGAAAAAATAACAAGAAAGAAGAGGCTGAAACAAAAACAGAATAAGGCATTTATCTAACAACAAGCTCATCTCAATGTAAGATAAATGACTGGCTGCAGACCTGTATAGACACAGTTGTTGGCTTAAAGGCTCAGCAACAGAAAAGATGAGTGGTGTTATCAACTGCAACAAGGAGAACAGTGGAAAAGTAAGTGGAAAAGTTCAGGGTTTGACCCTCTTTTTGAGGTTAAAACTCTTAGCTAGACATTTTTCTAGACTGACAGAGATCATGGTCAAAATAATCTAAATACCATGGCTTTGATGAATTTAAACTGCAAACAACAGACATACTTTTTGACCTTATCTGGTTTTGGTTACAATAAAGTTAATAGCTTGTACCATGTTTGCATGTTTTGGATTTGTGATGAAAACAGTATTGACAGCACACCGATGCTTTATCTGTCGCTGAACAATACTTACACAGCATCAGGGTCTTTTAAGTTTCTCACACTACCCTGCCAGCACGCAGGCTGGGGGTGCACAAGAAGCTGGGAGGAGACATAGCTGGGCCAGGTGAATCCAACTGGGATATTCCAAACCATATGACATCATGTGCAGTATATAAAGCAGGGAGAAGAAGGAGCAAGGGGTGATGACACATTCAACATTATGGCATTGGCCTTCCCAAATCACCTTTACACGTGACGAAGCCCCGCTTTCCTGGAGATGGCTGAACATCGGTCTGCTGATGGGAAGTAGTGAATTAATTCCTTGTTTTGTTTTGCTTTGCTTGTGCATGCAGCTTTTGTTTTACCTATTTAAATGTCTTTAGCTCAACCCGTGAGTTTTCATATTTTTATCTCCAACTGTCTCCCTCATCCCACTGCAGGTGGAAATGACCAAGCAGTGGAGTGGTGCTTAGCTGCTCACTGAGGTTAAACTGCGACACCTTTTCACACGATCTACAAAGTACTTTGCAACAGTTCAAAAAACTCAGTTCAAAACCCATTACCTGAGACAATAATGTTTGGGAACACAAGTCAAGGAAAGTTAAGGGAAGAAAATTAAAATAAGGAATGGCACTTATCTAACCACAACTCTCCAATTTTTTTGTGGAGAACAGGAAACTCGATTTTTTATTCTTTTCTAGTGTGTACAACTGGCATTAGATTTTTTTAAACTAAAAACAAAAAAATAAAAATCATAACAGTTTTCTCGGGCCAAAGTAGTCATAGATATACTAGATGCTAAGAAAGATCTATCATTCAGTTACAACAATAAAAACCTAATCAAGTTCATCAACACATTCGTCAGTCTGAAGGGAGGCAGTGAGCTATAACGTGCTATTTAGTATGACATACTTGCTACTAAGAAAAAAGCATATTTAGCATATTAATATGCTTCTAAACATACGGAACATTAAAACTAAGTGTACCAATACCACACGCCTTGATGCATTAACTTACAGCACAAGGAGCCCATTCTCCTGTGCTAATTTCTGATATTCATCCTTTGGAGGGGCACAATGATAGGAAGTGGCTGTGAAAAACCACTGGGATGGATCTGCTGTGAAATGCACTCACAATATAAAACCTTAAGTTAATTATAAGAGTACTATTCCAATCAGCACCTCAGCACAAAGTAGTGTTTATGGCTAGCAAGGTAAGAAGAAAGAAAAGACAAAAATGCAAGCATGTGTTCAAGTACTGCTGCAAGAGATCAAGTTGTCAAAGTAAACTAAGGTTTAGGGAAACAGTTTGCACTAAGTACTTCAGTACCAAAAACTGTGTTATGGATATGTCACATGTGCTTTACAGAAAGACACAAACAGTCTTTAAATCATGGGTTTGGCAAAACATATGTTGTCATGTGTCAGGAGAAGAATTTACTAAAGAAATATCTTCAAAATATTTTGGCCAGGAGGAAAACAATAATATGGGAGGAAAATGAAAACTAAACCCTGACAGCTGATGGTTAACACAGCAGAAACACAAATTCAACATTAAGTTTTTAAGTATGCAGAAACTACATTTAGCACAGCTATCAGAAGAAAGGTAACTTATTAAATTGCTCCAGCCTAACTTCACCTGCTTAAATATGCCACCTAACATACCATCAGTGTGCCAGAACAGATATTCTAACTGAAACTTTAACTGGCATGTCCTCTCATTTTAAAATAAAAAATACAAACCTGAAAAACCCACCACAAACCAACAACATAAAAGAAAAAAAATCCCAGAACATGGATACAGATGGTTTCAAATCACTTTACTAAAAATCAAAATAATCCCAAAAATCTACTTTACTAAAAAAGACATTTTCTGAGACAACTACCATTTGAACGCTAAAAAGGTTTAACCAATACTGATGGAAATATTACAGCTAAATAGCCAGGTACCCGATATAAATGATTCGGTAACAAACCCATTATATGCAGAATATGTCACATCTCCACAGGGGAACATTTAGAATGTCATAGCACAAACACTGTAGCGGCTGCTATTTGACACTCTCATAGTTTAAAAAGGAAACAGTTTATCACTTCTGTTCAGGTTGGCCTATAATTGAACTTCTACCAGAAGAGCAAGAGGTTCCACATGGTATTATTTTGTAACCCAATACAAATAACGGGGGTGGGGGGGATTATAGAATATGATTCATCACATGCATGAATTCCTTTCCAAACTACACACTTTCCTTATGAATGAAAAAGCAGAAGGATGCATGACCACAAAAGACAAAAGCATCTTTTAGCACCATTAGACTTCTAAGGTTGCTTCAGCCTCCATTGTTGTGAAAACAAAATACATCTCCAGAAGTTCACAAAACCTGAATATTCTCATGGATTCCCATTTTCTTTTTAAATTTTTAAAATTAGTTGTATATATAATTATAATTTTTTCATATATATACACAAATACAATGCACATTTGAAGCCTCTCACCATAGTATCATTAGCTTCTTTCCAGCTTCTATTATGCTTTCTATACCAATACTGCACAAACACAAACCACATTAGACTAAGAGACAACTAGAGTTTTTTAAAATAACAACTATGTAAAACTGTTTCCCTTAACAGTCCAATAGCATGATACAGTTTTAAAACTAAAAAGTATACAGCAACTCTCATCAGCTTTTCTAACAGGTAGGTTAGCTTAATGTAAGACTCCACAGCACATCAATTTTCCAGTTAAATATAGGTTTAAGTTTACATAAGGACTCAAAATCTTTTTTTGTAAAATGACATTTACAAAACATAAGAATTGAAAAACAGGGGAGAACATATTAAACTGGACTGGGCTAGAATATTTCAGTTGGAAAGGTCTTACGGAGCAAACCTTTGCAATGGAATGAGCAGGAAAATGTAGTACATAATATGTAGTATTTCGCAAGAAACACTACTATCGCTTTACAAGTCGTTATGTACAGAACCTTTATTTTTTTCAGTCAAGTGAATGCTTCCAAACTTCTGCAATTGTAATTCTATTTTAAAAGAGCAACAGAAGATCTTAAGAAATAAGGGCTTTGCAACAATCAAATTAACCAACAATCAAATGAACACAAATTCCATACATCTAAATTTACTATACAAAGTTTTCGCAAATTCTTTAATCTTGGCAGAAAAAAGCTGAAGTCTTTTGGTAGCATTCCTCTAATAAACTTTAAAGTGTATATACATATATATATATATATAAAAGACATCCTTGGTCTAAATAAGCATTGCATTACTGAGCACAAGCAAGGGTATAAGGGAAGACTTTGTGTCAATTGTGAAAAGCTTAAAGACTAATGATTTTTTTTTTCCCAAAGGATGTATTATTTACAACTATAAGTGTTCTTTAATCATCCAGCTGAAACTATCAATGTAAAATGAAATAAAGTTTCTAATTTCTGCTTAATAGCAAAAATCCTACATTCCAGTCATCACAGAAATTTTCTTTGATCTCAGTCAGGCCACTTCACAGCGTTAGGGTCCACAACACAAATAGAAGCTTTTCTCCTCTGAAGGATCTAAGTTGAGAGGCAACTTTAGCAAAAAAGTAATGGTCGCTTTGACATGAGTATGAACTTACTGTCATTTTAGACTATATTAGCATTGCAATTTCAATTGCAGTCCAATTTCAAGCTAGTCAAAATTATGTAGTGAGGATTTCCATTATAAAACAGGCCACACTAAAGCCATTACAAATTTATATACTTTTTTGTATTTGACAATAGGTCTCAAAGAACACATGGAGCCCAACTCACACTTCCGGAGGTACATACTACCAGGTAAAAGAAGAGCAAAGGCACTGGTAGTTCAGGGAAAACCACAAGATGTACAAGCAATAACAGCAGCAATTCAGATGGATAGGGATGTTTGTTAGGATTAAGTTATACAAGAGAAAAACTGTATATTTAAAGACAGCAAAAATGTGTGAAAGTCAGAAATAACTTACTTTTCAAACACAAAGCTTTGATACTGAAACCAGTACAGACCTCCAGTTTCGTCCACTCAAAACCCAGCGTACGATTCCAACAACAAGAATTTTTTACTTGCCCTCTGAAGAGGCCCATACTTCCTATTAGTGTTTTACAGACTTTCACAGCTACACTAGACATTATGCCATCAGTTATTATTTTCAGATATTTCAGTGGCCACAAAGCAGAGGCTGTGAACTAGGCACAGAGCAGATTTTTCTTCCAAACCAACCTTGAACTGACAAGTCTATTTCCCACTGCTAGTAGTACTCTAACAGATTCTTAGCATTGCTATCTGAGCAAAGGCAGTTATACGGTAAATTGCAGAATTAGATATTTTTTTCTGTTTCCTTTCATAAAATTATTAGGCTGGCACTGGTGACAAAAACAAGTTTCTCTGCTCCCACCTCTCAGTACACAAATCTTTGTGCAACCCTTCACCTCACACTGTCACAAGCACAATCACAAGGTGAGCCAGATCAGGGAATTAGTCCGGATTACAATAAACCAGTTTTGCCAAGTTAATTTTAACCCAGAGTGAGTCTCTAATCTGTTACTGCAAGAGACTACATAAATATTATGTCAACGTGGCACAGCAAACAAGCACACCAACAGAATGGTCTCCTTCATAAACCAGTGTTCGCGACACCCCAGACAGTATCACATGAGAAAACGCAAAGCACTGCTAGGTCTTTTTCAGAGCCAATTACTGCATCCTACTCAACACGTGATATTCAGCCTTTCAGACAACAGCCAGCACAAACACCTTCCAAATGAGATACTAATCTTACTTGTGACTTTCAGATAATCTCCACAATGTCTGATTTCCTTGTCTACACAGAAGCATTTTCACACTGCTTGCAAGTTCTTCATAGACATTAAAGTTAGGTTTGAAATAAAAACACTGACTGAGGCAGGCATTGGTCATGGTCCATGAAGTGCAGAGTACAATTTTGCAGACTTGAAGTAAAAAGTTGTACATCAACTATAGCAAATAGGTTGCGCTATCATTCTTCAAATTAGCCTTTTTAACATTGTATTACTGTTCATAAGCCAATTTGTTTAGGGTTTTTTAACCTACTTTCAAGATATTTTTCTAGTCACAAACACTCTTATTGACTGATTAGGGGCTTCAAATTTTCCATACATATAAAAATCAAGTTAAGACTCCTGTCATAAACTGTATTATCTTAACCTCCAGTTAAGGTATCTGGCGATGTTATCTACCGTAGCAACTAGATGCATTCACAAGTAACTTTAAAGCATCTCTTTAGAAAATGTTTGAGATCTTTACTATTTTTGTAAAAAAGCATTTTTGACCATTTCTGTTTAAGTCTACCAGGTGGTTGAAGTTCTCAAACTGCAGTATTTTGACACCAATATGTAGAAAGGGTGGAGATCACAAGCAGTACCTTGGCTGCCATCAGTCTGACACGAGATATTGCAGGTGAGTACCAAGTGACAGTGGGCAACTAGATGATTATTAAATATTCCTCCTCTCGAAAGTCCTACAATGCACATTGGCTGCATACACCAGTATTAAATACCTGTCATTTACTCACCAGTAGCTTAACATACCCTGTCTGCTCTGTACAAGGAGTCTGGCTACTTTGCTTAGACCTCAAAAACATCAGTTAAGAGAAGCATTAACATTTACACACACCTAAAGCTTGCATTTTCTACAACTGTAACTATAAGAGATACCATCTGAATTATCCTGAAACCAAAAAAACAGACCACATTACAAATTCAAAACTACTGCTTAAGGCAAAAGTCAGACAAGTATCTGAACACAGTGGAGCAATAGCACAGCCAATTTCCTTGCATTTAGTAGTATCCTTACACTTAGCACTTGTAGTCACGGGATTAAATGATACAAAGCTCAAAAGCAGGAAGAGAAGATTAAAGGAAAAAGCATTAGCACCAGACTGAGGAATATATGGGGTAAGAAAACACAGGCCTACAGAGGGGAAAAGAGAACTATAGTTTCCCTGTCATACACTCTGAAAACAAATATGTCGAATACCAATAACAGCCCAGGTTTCCAGCATTTGCCATAAGCAAAACGGGAAAGTTATGTTATTCCTTCAGTTTCTTATGTTAATTTCACTCCTAGACACAGTCTTTCCGGGGGGTGGGAATGGGAAGGGAAATAAGCCCTGCTGTCAAGTCAGGGTTAAAAAAAAAAAAAAAAGACGACCCGAGGAAGCCACCCAAGCCAACCTCCTCGTGCTCTGCAAACTGAAACAACCGTAACTCCAAGCTCCCCTTACGATCCGACCACCCACATCACAGTTTATGGGCCAGGAGGGCCTGAGAGCGCAGGAAGGTGTCGGTTTCGTGACACCCGCATCCTCAGCGACCTCCGGAGGGAAACAATGGGCAGCGCCCGGGCACAACGGGGGAGCCCCTGGCACAGAGCCGCCAGATCGGGCCCCAGAGGGTCCTCCCGGGCCGGGGCGGAGACTGCGGGTTAAGGGCGGCCCCGCACCGCCACAACCCGCACCTCCGCCCCGCCTGACACTCGGGCTTGTGCGCGCCCCGGGGCAGGGCAGGGCAGGGCAGGACGGCGTAGCATCCCCGGCCAGAGGAGCAACAGGCACCCGCTGCGGCCCCAGGGCCGGCCGGCAGCACTGGGAAAGGGCGCCCCGTGGGGCTCCATCCACCGGGGGAGGGCTGGGGAACCGGGTGGGGCGTCACCACATCCCCCAACCTCCCAGCTCCCCCGGGAAGGTGCTGCCTCCCTCCTGATAGGGAGGCCGCCTACACGGCGATAGCAGAGAAGATGACCGAAAGAGGAGGAGAAAAAAATAAGGCAGAGCAGCTAAAGGCAGCCTCAGCACATGGGGAGGCGCCGAGGGCCCTCGCTCGAGCGACCCTGGCAGCGGGATCCGCGGGTGCTCTGCGCAGCCTGTCTAGAGAGACAGCCCGTTCCGGGGCACCACAGGCCCGGCCGGAGAGAGGTCTGCCCGGGACCTCCGCATGGCCACGCTCCATCCCCCCTGGCGGATGGAGCTGGGCCGCACACTGGGGCGGGACGGAGGCCACAGCCCCTGCGGGAGGGGAGGGCAGCGGGCACAGGTAATTCCCGTCCCGAGGGCCCCGGGAGAAGGGGCGGCAGCGCCATCTGCGCGACAGCGCCGGCCAACCGAGCGGCGGGGCCCGGGCGGTACCTGGGCAGCCACCGGGTTACATCACCGCCCCTTCCCCTCCGTCCGTCCCCCGGGGCGCGGCGGCCGCGGCCACATGGCCGCGGCAGCACCCGCGCTGCCCGACACGGGGGCGGGGAGGAGGATGAGGAGGGCGGCTGCCGGCAGGGAGGAAGGTGCACGCACCGGGCCGCTCCCAGCCGGCGGTGGGAGGGGTGGCGGCAGGGGCTGCGCGTCTGGGCCACGGAGGGAGCGCGGCGCGCGTTACCTGCCCGGGTGGCTCCCCAGCTCTCTGTCGCTCAGCGCCGCCGTGTAAATCCGCCGGTATCTGTCGGCCAGGGCCTTCCCGGAGAGCAGCAGCTGGTAGCGGCTCCGGCAGCCCGGCGGCGGCGCGGGCAAGGCTCCCAGCCCGCCGGCCGAGCCCTCCTCGGGCCCCATGGGCGCCATGGCCGGAGCGGCACC
>VYXB01010647.1:23318-43871 GCA_013397135.1 Pachyramphus minor
TACGGGGTGTGTGTGGAAGGCGGGGGGCGGAGACCGGCAGCGCCGCTTCCCCTCCGGAGTTTGTGCTCGGCGCTGCCGCCGCCCTTTCCCCGCACGGCCGCCCCGGCACCGCCTCCCTCCCGCGGGCAGCAACGCCGACGGCGCCTGCGCCGCCCCGCCCCGCCCCGCCTGCGCGGCCCCCGGGAAAGCCGGGATAGCCGGACGGGAGCGCCCTGTGGGCTGTGGGTATTGGGATTTCCCCGGGGCCCGTGGAGACCCCCGGTGTCACTGGCGCGTGGGGTCTGGCCTGCAGGGCCCTGTTGAGAGTACATGTCGCAGAATCCATTGGATTGGAAAAATTCAATCTATGTCCAACTTATGATCGAACACCACCATGTAAACTAGACCATGGCACTCTGTGCCACGTCCAGTCTCGCCTTGCGCGTGTGCAGGGACGGTAACTCCATCACCACCCTGGGCAGTCCATTCCAATGTCTAATCACCCTTTCTGTGAAGAATTTCTTCCTAACATCCAACCCTGGCACAACTTAATACTCTCCTCTTGTCCTGTCGTTAGTTGCTTGCGTGAAAAGGCCCACCCCAAGAGAGCTACAATCTCCTTTCCGGGATTTGGAGGGAGTGTCTGTGCATCATATTTTATTGGGGTGTCTGGCTGTGTTGGGACGGTGTTAGCAAGCACAGCCTTTGCAGGCACATTCCATCACCCTGAAGCATCACATTGGAGCATCAACGGCGTGGATTGGGCGCAAGAAGCTTGATGTGACCAACTGCAGCAGCTAAGGCCTTATGCACCAATGCCCCACACCTTGTTTCTGTGCTATGAAATGCTACCTAGGCAGGATGTATTCCAGGAGCAATATCCCCTCTTACTCAAGGCAGAGTTCGCTAAATTCAGTTGCCGCATTAGCCGACATTTTCCTTAAGTTGCTTTCACTATCTATCTCCTCTACCTGCTTTTAGAGGATAAGGAAGGCATGGCAGTAGGCACTTTCTTATCTTCAGGTTTCTTACATTATTGCTTTTTATCTGTTGGAATTGTAGCACTACAGTTTTGCCACACTTTCTAGTGCTTTACACAGCTGAAAACTTCAAATGTCCAGGCCAGAATACACGTAATAAATAATAATAAATAATAATTTTAAAAGTCTTCATGCCAAATGTGACTTGGATTACAAACTCCAGAAAACTATCCTCCGAAGGATGTGTACACTGTCATATTTTCTTCTTTTTAATTCTACCCTCCAGAAAAAGGGCCTAAATAAAGTCTAGAATTCCCCTAATTATAGATGAATATTTTTTCAAACAATTTCTGCACAACCATAGAATCACAGAATATAATCACAGAATACCTGAGATGGATCGGACCCACCAGGATCATCAAGTCTCCTGGCCTGCACAGGACAACCATGACAACAGAATTACAGTATATGCCTGAAAGCAAATAACAGAGGACTGTTCAACTGTCATCTTTCTTAAGCTTGTGTGTCACCCACTGGTGCTTAATCTTTCAAACTGAATTTCAAGTACTTCTTTTACAGAAAACTAGGGATGTTAAAACCAGTGAATTCATACAGGTTTTCACAAAGGTAGCTGTCCAGGTAGCAGAAAGACAGGCAGATTAGCACCACCACTGAAGAAAAACGTACTTTCTAATGCAGTTACAGGCACTAGAGACCATCCAAGAAATATTTAAAGCATCAACTACATAAAAAGCTTTCAATTATAAATCCTACGCTCTAGTAGGTGGGGAAAAAAAAAAAGAAAAGAAAAAGAAAATAGTAATACAGCAGTGATCAAAAGGAGCCTTGAGAAAACAAGTGCCATGTCTTATCACATTCTTATCATACCACATCACATTCCCTCTGAGAATCAGAGTACTAAGTCTTTACAGTTCCTTTTTTAGGAATCACCTAAAATCATACCTAGAAGCAAGAACCAGAAAAACGAATAAACAAAAACAAAGAAATGACCTTAACCCCCAAAGCAATCAAACACAAAACCCCATGAGAAAAGCAAAAACCAGAAAAAAGCCCCACATTTTAGCACACCTTTGAGTTTTGTTGAAATCTGTTACTTTGTATCCAAACAGTAATTTTTTTCCTTCACCAAACACACACTGTCTGAGAAAAAGGCTATCTTCTAGTGTAACATTGTCTCATCTCAAAATTATTCTTCTGCATTAATGCTGTTGTAATACCCTAATGCATGTGCCATGAAAGCTAGGTGCTGGCAAACTTTTATGAAAGTGATGCAATTTATTGTAATTCTTGCATATTGCTGCAAACTCTTGAATTTGTCTGGACTTGTGTTGTACAAAGCCACACACAATGCACTGAGCATTGTTCTTTGCAAGCTACAACTGCTACTCCTCATCTTTTTTCATCTCAAGTGTTTTCGCTTTTGGGTGAAACTTGCAAAGTGCCCACAATCAGAGTCCACCTTCCATAAGCTTCAGTCTGTGATGAGCAATAGAGTAATGTAACTAAGATTTGCCACGCCAGAATAACACTGTACCTTCTTGTAGTCCACTTCCAAACTCTTTTTCTCTTCACTCAGAATACAAAGTGGTGTCCAACTTGTGAGGCTGTTAATGGTACCAAGTGGGAGCTGGACGTCCCATCCTCATTCACAGTCATCTTTTTTTGCTTGGTCCTCCAAGGAACCCACCTGTTCTTTTTCTTCTCTTTGTTTGTTTGTTTGTTTAGTAGGACTGTGGTACTCATATTTCATATTCTGACTCTGGTCCTGAGCAACAATACCAGTGTTGTACCATGTAAGAACATTCAGGAGTACATATTTCATCTGGACCAACCTTATGCTAGATTTTATATTGACTATACTCCTATGGTTAACATAAAATTATTACCAGTTCAAATCTGTTTCTTTGCTTGCTGGTTGTTGGTGTTTTCTGTTTGTTTGGGGTTTTTGTTTGGGTTTTGTTTGTTTGTTTGGTGGGTTGGGTTTTTTAAGTGGTAGTGTAGTTTTGGAGACTGCACCAGGTTAGCCTTTTGCTTTCTGTAACTGCAGATGTCCAGCAGTACATATTTGAAAGATGGATTTATTATACCACCAAAACAAACTCAGTCAACTGAGCAAAGCTACTTTGTATTTTGAAAGCAGAATATGTCTTACTTCTGACAATACTCAGCTCTTGTTCTGTTTGCAAACATCTTCCTGCTGATACAGAATGAAGTGCTTTGTCCATCAGCCTCTCCCTTTTACTTTGAGGTGGGGCTGTCAGCAGTTGTATTCATTCACTTGGCAGCTTTGTAAATAAGTTTTAGCAGAACTTGTTCACTATCACAACTCCCATGGATCAGCATTGTACAAATGTGAGTTTCAACACAGCAGAACAATTGCCACCGGGTAATTCCTTTATCCTGCATGACAGAATGTAAAGTAGAAAGTTCCATGATTTCATAACCTAACCCTTATACTTTTTAATTATATTTCCAGGTCTTGTTCTTTTAAGCTTTCAAAATATTATACAAAACAACATAGTAATTTCTTCACAAGTAAGGAGGGAATATGGAATATGATAACTTCAAAATACGTAAGCTAGACAGTTTACATATCAAATTGAAGCCAGGATGCTATGAACCATAGAATTCAGTACTTCTGCAGTAAAACTTGCAATTTTCTGCAACTGGTGATGCTAGAGTTCTTCGTTTGCCTGAAGCAACTGGCTCTTACCATCACATTTTCTCCACATGTTTTGCCAGTAATAATGGCAAAAAAAAAAAATCTTTTGGTCATTAAGCTTATGTCACTGACAAGACATGTTGTGAAGCAGGTCATATGTTTAGTTAAAAGGACCATTTTTCAACACATAGTTCCAGCAAAGCTGAAGTCCATTTTGGCATTTTTAGTCTGTAGTTTAAATATATATTTTTATTTAAGTTGTCAGCGTTTATTTTGAGACTTCATTATTTTGGGGGACATGCACACAGAAACACAAAACCCACAAAATTTTACAGCACAATTCTTGTCCTGTGTTTTTTTATTATAAGGAGTTCTTTAATGATAGAAGAACAGGCACTATACTGCCTCCATATTATGGACAAGGCCTTCTTTTCCATGCTACAATGGAGGTTCTTGTTCCTCCCTATCCAATTTTTTCCAGGTCAAATAGTGGCACTAACTTATGCTTACCCAGGCTTAGTTATGATATACAGCACAAATGAAGGAAAAGCTCACGTATTTAAAATACTGAAATAATTTAAAAAATGCAACTCTCCAAATTAATTTGCTTTGTAATGTGGGGTTTTTTTAAGTCAAGATTTGCCATTCTATATTGTAGAGACATGCTAAAGAAAAACAAACAAACTAGCAAAATGTTTAGACTTTAATTCTACTTCAGCCAAACTCTGTTGTCTTGTCATTTAAATGCTTTCTTTAAAATTCATTTAGTACACACCAAAAAAAAATTCATGTGAAGTAAAAGCTTACAGCTTAATGCTGAATCATATGTATGAGCTCTTCAGTTAAGAGAACGATTTCTTGTAGGTAGGGAGATCAACAAAGAAAACCCAACAACTTACTTCTGTCATGGTAGTATGACTGGCACTAGACTAAATAAAAATAGGTACATGTTGAAGTAAAGATAGTATTCATGGGTAACTTTTTCCTTTCAAAATTGCAATTATTATTTAACAGTATTCCTCCAGATTTCCTCTAACATAGAAATTCAGGCTTTCAATATGTATATATCTAATTTTCTAAACCATTGCATTACATGAAGACAAACACAGTTGAAGAAATATTACCAGGGCATAATCTGCAATCACCCTGAAAAGCGAGAAAATTTGTGCAGAACATTTTAACCAACAGCGCTGAAGTGTGCGAATGAAGCAGTAAAACCTCAAAGAATAATAATAATAAAAAATATTAGAAACCCACAGAAAAGACAAGCAATGTTTTATAGCATATTATCTCTGAAAATAGTATATAGTTTAAAGGGAAAATCCAGTGTGGCTTGACATTCAAATCTACATATGTCAGAATGCTTTGAAACTGGATCTTGGGTTGAAACTAGACAAGTCCTTTCCAAGTATGGAATAATGGATGAAGAAACACAGGATGAAGAAATGAAGAGTAGGATGTAAACCCATTGAAAAGTCCTACCATAGAAACACAGGACTGCAAAAATCCATGTGGGTCCATCAAAAATGATGCAATGTGCATGAGAAAGTATGTCCTGCATCCTTTACAAGAACACCTGAATGCTATTAGAAACTAAATTGGCTTGTCAGAGAAAAAAAACCTAGCAGTTAAAACATTTTAATCTGCAAGCAATAATCTTGAATATCTGAAAACCAAAAATAGGATGAGAGTGTATTTCCATTTTTTCCCATTTTCATATTTCCACACAGGACTGAAATCACTTTATTGAGACTTCTCAAATGGATAAAACAGGTCAATTTAAAATTCAAATTCCAGACTCAGAGCCAAATGCCATGGAAATATTTAGAACAATCACAATGTCAGTGAAATCTTTGGAAGTCTATCTGGGAAACTAAACCAGCTAAACGGATGGTGCTGTGATCACTGGGAAACAAAAGCAGTCTAGCATGCAACTGCTTAAAACCTCACATTGTTATCCATGGACATATTTTTAGTAACTGTTTTCTTGAGCAACTGTAAATTAAATTAAGCCCTTTCAGGTTTTTGTGTTTTTTATAAAATGCAGAGTCCTGAGATTCAGTTAAATTAATAGCTCAGCAAACTTTCTCAGCTGTAAGGTCAAACACCCAGAAACTTTCTACACATGAATCATCACGTATTTACTGAACTCTGAGGTATGTGTATATACCTGTTGCTGCACTAGCCACATTATTCTCTGTGTTTTTTTTTTCCCTGTAATCTTATAATTACTAAGGACTACTATATTAGTCATCTAACAGGTGATTTTCTTATGAATATGTATCAAAAGGAACCTTCAGTTTCAACTGCTCCTGAGAACAACCACTGTTCCCAATATTTCTAGGAGGATATAGCAAACAGTTAAACCAAGAGGCAAGCTCCCAACACACAGTTTATCATTCTGCTTACATATTAAGGTTTTTAGATTTTCAAAGCATTTGGGCAAAGCATACTTGGCCATTACTCATAAGAGATTCTACATCTCTGCATCTGAAGTCGTGGATTTCTCTAGTTCTGCTATGATGTACTTTAGTTTATCCATACAGTTTAGTAACGTGCTTATAGTACTTTGGAAATTGGCCCTTTGTTCTGAAGGCTTGTGATTGCTCTGGTAAGATTGGGAATGGATCTCACACAACTGGCTTCCTCAATTGCTGCTCTCCCTTCTGCTCACATTCCTCTTACTCAGAATTAGGACTCTGTTTAATTAACCAAATTCTTGTGGTGCAAGTGGTTTTGCTTATCTCTATTTAGAAACATCCAATGCTGTGCCTACAACAGTTTTGAAGGCTTTATTTTGAAGAATTTCCCTCAGATCACCATCAGCTATGAATTAATCCAAATTATATGTTGTTATATGTTTTACCTTCTTTCCTTCTGTTTGCTTTTTCTTAAAGCTTCAGCATGATCTATATTGAGGTCTCATTTCTGGAATCTGAAATCTCAGCTCTTATTTTTTAGTGGATAGTCTAATTTGACATCTACAGGTGCAGGATCCATGAATTGTTTATAGCATGTACACATGTCAGAGTTGAAAAAAATTTAAGATAAAGAATAATTCTGAGGGCAGAGAGGCAACATGATCAGTTTTGGAAATATTAATCCTAATTTATTTGTTTGAGAACTAAGAAAATCTTCCTGAGAAAGTGCCCTAACACCAGTTACAGTATACATAATGGTCCTCAATTTTGGTCCTTTTAAAATTGCTTCCATTTTAGAGGGAAGAACACCTGAAGATAGAAAAATCAAGAAAACTATCAATAGAAGGCTGACACATGAAAGGAAATCCTAAAATTCCTGCAAATGGATAAAAATCCCAAGGAATAAATGATGGTAGAATAAACAGAGCTATGACAAACAAAAAAAAGCAAGCCACACCAGACTACAGTGGTATACTGTCCTGATTTCAACTGGGATAGAGTTACTTTTCTCCTTGGTAGGTGGTACAGTGCTGTGTTTGTATTCAGTATGAGAACAATGTTGATAAGATGCTAATGTTTGAGTTATTGCTGAGCAGTGCTTACCCAAAGTCAAGGACTTTTCAGTGTCTCGTGTTTTGCCAGTGAGCAGGTGCACAAGAAGCTGTCAGTGAGCACAGTCAGTTCAGCTGCCCTGAACTGTGCAAAGGAATATTCCACACTGTAGAACATCATGCTCCGTATACGAACTGGGTTTGCTGGCCAGGAACCACCAATCACTGCTCAAGGATTGGCTGAACACCAGTCAGCAGGTGATGAGCGATTGTATCGCTCATCAGTTGTTTCTTTTGGGATTTATTCCTCTCTCGTTTTCATTACTATTATTATTATTTTTGTTACTATTATTATTTTTATTATTATTATGTTTTACATTGTTTCAGTTATTAATCTGTCCTTATCTCAATCCATGAGTTTTACTGTTTTTTCCTGATTCTCTTCCACAGCAGGGCAGGGCAGGGAACGGCTGTGTGGTACTTAGTTGCTGGCCAGGGTTAAACCACGACATATAAATACACTCAAAAAAATGTCTGCATCCATCAACATTTCTTACTTATTACTCAAATGCTACTGACCCACTTACATAAAGTTATTTTCTTGGAGTACTTGAGTACTTGCATTACCTTGAATCCCTCAGGCACTTTTCATTCCATTAACACTTAAGACAGATATTAGGAAAATCTACAGGACTAAGTTTTTTTTAAACTAACTGATCATAGAGGTGAGCCACATTAAGGAGTCTAAAAGCCCTCTCAAGATTCAAAGATTATTTTTTTAATTTTTCCCCCTTGAACTGTTCTGGTATCTAAAGATATTTTAAAAGGAGAAAACCAGAACACTAAATTTGTGCTATTATCAGAAGTACAAACAGAATGACAACAATAATTACTCTGTAATTATTTTAATGTCACTCCTTAGGTAAGAAAGGACTGCAGTGCTAGACAGCCAAAGATGAAACAGCATTAGTTATGCTCTTACACAAAAATAGATCTCATAAAGTAAATCTTCTTTCTCTCTTTAGCAGAAATACAGGTGTAGGTTTCCAGGTTAGCACTACACAATATTGCAACTCAGACATCAACACCATAGAGAACATAAATAGATTAATAACCGGCTGATGAGCAAATAAGTCTTGAGATGTATCAGTATATGTGCTTTATCCTTATTAATAGAATTTACTTCTATGACAAAGAATGCTCTTGCAATTGACCAGATTCCTATTCCACTCTTACACTATGGGACAACTGAAAAATTAGTGCTGTACAAGAAAAAATAAGTAAAAAACCCACCCAGAAAGGTGGGTTACTTAGTATTCTATAGGTAGAATATGCTTTCTAGTATCACCATTAAGAAAAATAATTACCTCTGTTACTTTTTTTTTTGTAAAAGAGAAACAGACCACCAAAGTAATATAGTTGTGGTAGCTTCCAGCTCTGTACAGCTACTGCAATTAAACAGAGAGGCTTTATTTTACAAACAAAAAAACAAACAAACCCACCCTTCAGTTTATCAAGCAAACAAAAGCATCCTGTTAGCCTTCAGTTCACACACCACCTCTCACCTTCCTTTCCTTCATTTTTTCATCCCCAATAACATTGTTCTCTCTGGGCTTGGACTGCCTTTAAGTTGGGACTGCTTTAAGCTGGGAATCATATACCTTAGTGGATTCACAGCTGTGTACTACTTTTTCTCAAAGTGAGGCAGGCTAATTTTCTAAGTGTGTAACATCTAAGCACAGTGTTATCTCAAAAAGGACTTAAAGTAATCCTTGATTACCGAACGGAGAGGTGAGGAGGAGTAGAAGTGATTGTCTTTTTACACTATGTTGGTGAGTTATACTTATTGCTACTGCCATTGCATTTAGCAGAAGTACTCCTGATTGAGTTTAGATTGCCACAAAAGTTTCGATAGGAACATCCTTCAGATTGCAATACAAAGATGTTTAGCTGGAACCAGGATTATATCTGCCCTGCCTGTTGTCCATGCCCCAAAGGTCAGTGAAGACATGCAGTTTCTTATAATGTTGTATATTTGTTGGTATATCAAAACCACTATTCATGTTTCATGAAGACATTAAAGAAGTATTTAGAAACAAATGACTCACCAGCAAGCATTGATATGGGCATCTATAAGCTCTGGCCACAAAATATAAAGTTTTAAAAATAGCAACCTTTAAAGTAGGAACTGTGTGAACTACATTACAATGTTTGTTGCAATAGCACAATTAGGAACCAAAGATGATGATTTCTAAATATTCTGTTAAAAAGAGTGTTCACCAAATTGCATTCTTGTTATATGAATTTAATGGCAGGCTAATATTCTCTTTTGTAGAAATCATTAGATATCAGGTGAAGAAACAGCCATGTTTTTTAAGTAGAGACTTATCTGTTTGGACTACATCTGTATCTGTTTTCATACCCTACATTTTTATAGTCTACAGAGCAAAAAATAGAATGAATTTATATATTAAACAAACTTCTTTTTTTGTGATTGATTGACTACTGAGTATCTATAGAGCATGTGGATTTTGAGCCAATTTGTTTAATTTTGAATTTTGAACACTCCTGTTTGATTTTTTTTTTAAATTGGTGTAGTACATTTCCTAACTAAAAAAAAAAACAAAACCAACATACCCAAGGAACAGAAATACATGAATGATATTCAGTGAGGCTTTAGAAATGAATCATCAGGTTTGTGAATGCCGTATCTGTATAAATCCATATAGATAGAATCCAGCTAGATCAGCATACAAAATAAGTAGTCATATACAGGTATACTATCACCACTCCTTTCTTCCAGAGGCACTTACAGGTGATGTGAGATTAGGACTGTTTGCAACGTAGTGCTCAGAAGTGATCTGAAAGCACGATGTATAAGTGTTGAATTTAGGATAACCTGAAAACCTTCTTAAAACCTCACTCCATTCAAAACAGTTATTGGAATAATGATTTTAAAGCAACAAACTATAACATAGATTTACTTAGTTACAATTTGATGACAGTTCCAATTATTTCCTGCTCACAAAATTCACACTTGGAATAAGCTGAATGGTGACCTACAACCAACCCCTTCTCCAGAGTAGCTGTTCTTGTCAAAGACTTATTTTATCTAATTTTATTCATCTGAAGGTTAGACATCTCAAACTAATCTGGCTTAAAATTTAACAAAGTATATATCTGAGTCTGTCACTAGTAGCTAAGAACCAATATCTTCCATTCAGGATTCCCTCATTTTAGCCACCTATGTGCGTGTTAGATGTGTTGCCTACACTAGAAAAGCTCTTTCCATAGTAAATGAAAAGACACAACTATTTCCAAAGAGCAATTCATCCTGCTTCTTTTTATGGTGGAAAGAATTGCCCTCTGGATGCACCCACTATATTTTAATTAAAGCTTGATACAGATAAATAGCATATAAAAACTTTAGACATCTTTTAATTAGGCAGTTATGATGCATTTTCCAGTTTCTTTACTCATCCTGATGCAATGCAAGGTAGCAAAATATGAAAGCAGATGTTGCTGACGGTGCCAGTCTTTCTAGAATGTGTTAGAAGGCCACTTACTTTGGTTATAGGTGAGAATTGAATGCAATTTACCTTTAATTAGACCTCAGTTCTATTGTAAGAGCAAGTAAATTCAAAATATATTTATCTTCTTTAGCCTTTATACTCTTAGTCATTTTCACCCAAGTTCTTACAGGAAGCCTTACTAATCTCATTCCTTGACCTCCACAACAGAAAAGGTTGTATTTCAGAGAACAAGAACCTTGCTAATCAGCTACTGCAATTTTGTTTTCCACACCAGGACACCTTTAGCTAAAGCTCTATTCCAGTGTCCCAGTGTAGTACTCAGACTGTAATTATTAGAAAGCTACTGACTGAAGCTCATCTTATTAATTTTTCCATTGCAGATATGGTTTGGGTTTGGGGGTTGTTTTTTGGTGTTGTTGTGTTTGGTTTTGGTTGGGGTATTTTGTTTGTTTGGGTAAGTTTCAGGTTTTTTGGGTGGGTTTTATTTGTTTTTTTCTGGTTTTGTTTTTGTTTTGTTTTGTTTTATTTGCTGTTGGGGGTTCTTTATTGGGTTTGGATGTTTTGTGGTTGTTTGGTTTTTTTGTTTGTTTTATTGTTGTGGTTGTTGGTTTGGAGTTTTTTTATATAGGATCTGCCCTTGACTGGTGCTTTAAGCTGCTGGGTCAGCTGATCCCTTAACTTGTCCCAGTTTTAGGCAGTTCTGCAACAAGTTTCTTCTGCTTCTAAAAATTTGTAATTTTGTTTTTGCTAGATCTTTTTTTACCTCATGAATTTACAGAATTTTACTTCTGCTAAGTTTGGAGAAAAATAGAAAAGCTGGTGTTTAATTTATGCTTGTCTGAATCTGAACCTCAGTTATCATGTTTATGATGAGGTTATAGGCTATATAGCCCCCTGCAATTTTTAGGTATATGCAAAGATAAGGTGACCCCTGTCAAGGAGTTGAATTTTCCCTAATATTAAAGGACAGTCCAGAAATAGCTCTTAAAAATTCAAGGCCTTCTGAATTTTTTTTCCTTAGCTACAGCTCTGTATAAAAATTATGATGAAGCTGCCAAGGCTATCTGGCTTTGCGGAAGTGCAGTGAGCCAAAAAGTAAGTTTAAGAAGTTGGCTTTATTTGGATAAAATTAACTGAATTATGCACATGCTGATAAATAGGAGTTAACTCACTAGCAAAAGGACTCTAGTTATTTTAAAAATCTTATGTGATGTCAAGTAAGAAAAGGAAAGCTACATCTTTAGGAAGGTGGAATGTCTTGGATGCTTAGTAATTTGTGTTTGAAAGCATCCAAGTTCAAAGTTAAGTTGTATTAGTAGCTTAGGTATGGTGACTTGGTAATAAAAGCCAATTTAAATTCAGTTTAAATGAGTGTAGCTAATAGCAGATAATCTAATGTTTTATAAATTCTTTGGAAATTAATATGTTGGGTAGTTTAGGAAGTCTAAAAGGAATGAAGAGGAAAGAAAAGTATTTCTTTTAAGAAATATGTTTCCCTATTATATGTTTATTAATGTGAAGCTATGCTTTCTGCCATATCATTTGAGAGGTAAACAAGCAACCAGGCTGGAACTTTGATTCTAGTAGTTAAATAAATAAATTAAAAATTGCCCCTTGATTTCTACTGAACAAAACCTATAACATCCTTAATAATGCTAAAGTCACTAGTCCAGATCAAATGCAGCAAAGGAACAAGTGTTGACTGAGTCCTAGCTAATCAGCATCTGAAGCGACAGCCAAAATTTTAGAGCTTTAAACATTGTTTCTGGAAAGAGGTGGATCAGCCATCACTGCACTTCAGAAAGGTAGCCTCATAAGAAAACCAAATTTCTACTCTTTATTTTCTTATTTGACTTCCTTTCTGCTATAGCACATAAGGCAATCTAAACTGTGGAATGTGGGGGCATATCCCAATGGCTGGATCCAACTACAAACTCCAGCTACGTTCCAGCTTCATATCAGATAGAGAGCAAACCTTCATCCATTTCCTCCTCTTATTTAAGAGAGCATAGGGAACAAGAGGTGACTTATTTGTGTATCAACCATGCAGCTAGTGCTCAGGAATATTGATATACAGTAATTTTTTCGGAAACTGTGAGAACACGCCTTGCAAATTAATTTGTTGGGTGATTACAAGAAACAAGGACACTCGATAAGAAACAATGATTAGGAATGGAGAGAGAAATGGATTAGTAAAATGTTAAGAATATTAACAAATTAAAGAGAGATCAGCCAGCCAGCCTGATAAAATTAACAAAAGAAATACAGTTGCAATAGATTAACTAGCTGCTTTGGGCAAAACTAAAAACAATTATGTACTCCTTTTAAGACTGATGGTGATGACAAGAATAGAAGACTCCAAGGACTGCTGAACTTGAAGCTGTGCTTCATCTGACTATTTGGTTTATTTACATGCAAGAAATAGAGATATTTCTGCTTCTTCCAGCTCTGCTTTCTGCTCTACAGATTGGAATTCGTTCTGGGAGAGTCATCCGTAATTTAACCAGCCAGTGTGTCCAAATTTTTCCAAACTAATTTCAGGTAAATAACCAGAGATCCAGTATCAGAAATGTAATTACCTTGATTCCTAACAGTGGGTGACTCAGATGCTAGGTGGGCTAGTTTGCCATCTGGAGGTGCTATGGAGAGTACATGAGTCTTCTGTCTCTTCTTCCGTGTCTTTAAATGGAGGCTATGATGGCATAAATTGTGAGTCTGGCAACAGATAAGGAAAATCCAAAGATTTTTCTGGTGTCATTCAAGCTACAGGACCTCCCGAAAATACAATATTTTCCTGGTTTCAGCACTAGATAGATAAAATCCTAGTCTGATGAGAGAGGCATCTCTCATTAGTATCACAATTAGTATCACAACAAAAAATCATCTTGCTGGAATATTTCCTATGAAAGAAGTTTTCTTCCTGTCTTTCCAGTCAGAGTTTGAGTTGATGAGGAAATGTGCATGATGAATCTGTTTTTCAAAACAGGTGATATACACAGGGAATTCTTGCTGAAACACACAATAATTGTTGCCTATGTATCCAGCTTCCAACACCTTATATAAAATGTGTTCAACCATGTCACTAAAGAGTTTTGTAGTCTGGGCTGTGTAGTCCCACATAGAGGTATAAAGATCAGCACTATTTTTTGTGGCTGTTGCTTCGTTTGTAGGGGAGGGATGAGTTCATCTAACTATATCCCCTCTGTAAGAAGCGTGAAAGGAAATTTTGCTGAAATTTCATAAATTATAAAATCATAAACCAATCTTTTTGGTTGTACATATTCTCCTGTTATTATGGTCATAACATATTCGCTGGGATTTTTTTTCATGCTTTCAGATTTAATATTAATTTAGATGTTTTAAGTGATAGCCTGAGATGTTACTGTCTCAAGATCTGACTGGACACAAGTCCCTCAGTTGCAAAAGTACTGAAAGAACTGATAGTCTTTGCTAGGAATGAGTGTTCTCACGGCAGAAACACAGAGTCACTGCCAAACATAACTGTTGAGCATCATTTGAGATGCCCTAAAGAATGTAGGATGTCTTTGATATCCTATACAGAGGACCTGCAGGTACAACACAAGCTCTGTGAGAGACTTGCACTTTTCTTCAGTGGCAGCTGAAGTCAGGCAGGTACCCTTGGTGCTTTTGTAGAGGCCACTGAATCAGACCTTTTTTGACTATTGAAATGAATATATGTTCAGGAAGGATCTCAAGTCCACGGACTGACAAGGCAGAATTCTGTCATAAACAGAAACAATCTCTGGAAATTCTTTCTGGAGCCAAGAGGTCATTCAGCACACATCAGAGATAGGGAAGCTGAAGTCTGCCTGAGTGGCTGGCATTGAGATAAGTTTGCTTGATGTGATTCTTGCTGCAACTCTTATCCCAAAGATGATAGTAGGTTGTGAGATAAGAAGCCTTAATAATGTAACTGGATCTATAAACTGGTAACTGGACAGGTTCCTCTATAGCTGAGAGAAAACTGCAAGTTGCCTATGAAGCCCCAGAGCAGACTGTTTTAGTGGATTTTGGGACAGTTAAAAATGATCTCATAATAGTCATTTGTGGGCAATTACCTTCTCTAGTCCCACACAAGTTTAACACAGACTTTCCGAGACTGTCTGTGGCTGTCTGAAGCTAGTCACTTCAGCACTGCTTAGTGGTGGGATTCAGTAGTCCAAAAGCAGTTTGCACAAGACCTTTATTCCATTTAGTGGGTTGAAAAGGTCGATCTGATAATTTTACCACATGTCCAATTGTGCAACAGTTGTCCAGGAACACAAAGAAGAGAGGAAGCCACTGTCTTCTCACTCCATATCCCCATAAAACCTAAGATTGCATTTGGTCATGGTACATGCCATGTCTACTTTGCCTGCTGAGTAAGGCAGCTCAGTGCAATCCATGCCTCTTGCAACTGCTGCAAGCCAGCTCTTTCTTGGCTTGGCAATCATCTGCACTGCTCTTTAACCCAGACAAACAGCATGGAGCTCAGCTAAGGGATAAAGTTCAAACCATCCCACTGGACTTTTTAAATCTACCCATATCTTAAGGGAGATCCTGCTGAAAGACTTGAAAAGTATGTAACTAACCTCTTCATAAAAGAATTTTTTTAACTTACATTCTTGTTGCTTCTTTGACTCACCTTGAAGGGTTCAGGAAAGTAATATAGAGGGAAGTCTGCAACAAAGCCTTAGAAACCTTTGAAATGCTGTTCTGTCCACAGCTACATAGAGCTTTCCAAATGAGTTTGTCTTACAGACAGTCACTACAGATATAGGGAACAGCACATGTTATCCCAGAAGGTTAATGGAGAAGGGCACCTGATCTATTTGTGAGTCAGAGGCTGTTCACGCAGGAGAACGCTTGCTGAAGAAGTGTTTGTACATTAAATGGGAACAAAATTGATGAAATATTGTTGCTGAAGATGAAAACTCTTGTCCAAAATAATCTCTCCCTTTCCTGAAATCACCAAATGCAACTAGGACATTAATAACCAGATTAGTAGGTGGTACTAGAACTGGTACTGGAAGCATGCCCAGCATTGGACATAAAATTACACATAAGGTTAGAGGTAGCTGTCAGACTATGTAGGCATTTCAAACAGGAGAGCAAGGAATGCTTTGGGCTCTATATGTAATTTTAAGAGCAAAGAGACTATAGAAAACTACTGAAACTATGTTGTGCAATGCACTTATTCTGTGTGCCCCACTTGGAAAGCAGAATTAACACCAGATAGCTGGAGTACAGCTGGGAACAAATAGCCATTTCTTCATAAGAATATAAATGGAAAACAACAGGGTGGCTGATGTCAATGTCTGTGAAAGTAAGCACCTTTTGAGTCCAGTCATTGTAGTCCTAGTTCAGCTTCAGCTTTGTTTGGAAGCTGGTCCTAGTCTTATGTATTTAATTTAGAGGGTATGTGTAGATTATGGGTTGAAGCGTGGTGGGTGGCATTCTTTCTGTAGTGAGGAGTCAGATGTTGACTCAGTATGTCTGATTTGGTCTAGACACAAGAAATCAAATAACATTTCAATTTTTTTAAAGTCTGTCCATAATAAAAAGGACACTAAAAATGTCCTACATGTACGGGCTAAGAGGAATTCTTAAATAAAAAGTTTTCCCTGTTCATTTGAAGGTAAACTTATTAAGGACAAGTTTTTCAGGGTGGTTCTTTGGTGTTTGCTCCTTTCCTGTTTCCCTTTGGGATTCATTAATTCACCGCTGCTCAGTGTATCTTCCTCATGACTACATTCCTGGGTAATACCTCCAAGAAATACAAGTAAACAACCATTCTCACTTCTTTTTTTGAAGAACAGGTCATATTTTTAACATTTCTCTACAGCTTTGTTCCCTGAGAGAGCTGTCAGGTAGATTTCATGTTCTATTATGCCTTTTTCTTTTTTCCCTGTGAAACTGAACATCCCTAAGCCACAGAAAATTTTTTTGCTTTTAAAAGACAACTGGAGAGAGATCGTTATGCTGAGGATTGCATTAGATTTAAAACTAGTAAAAATGATGGAATAAATTTCATGGGGTAGTTCAGTGTAGTTAGTATTGATTCAGTTGCTTTTCAGAATAAATGTAATCGTATTTTTATGTTATCTTGAGAGTACATCAAATGCAAGCATGAATATTTTTAAGGCAAATCAAACCTAGGTGACTATAGATTCTAGTATAATTTTAATTTTCTATGTTTGTATACAGATCTGTCAGCTGGCTTTCCTGTTACAAACTTTAGGAAAGTATTTGCTCTGAAAAGGAAAGACAAATTCAGCAACTGTCTGGAAACAAGCTGTGAGGAAGCACCTTCTCCATAAAAAAAATAGTAATTAGGATGCAAGAGGTCATCTGATCCCAAAAAGCACATCAAGATCTCTCACTTAAAATAAAAAGAAAGGCAAGTAAAAACTGTGCATGAGAGAGGACTGTAGAATGAAATATAGAGATGTTTGTCCAGTGTAATGGGTTTTAACCCATGAAGTGTCAGGGCCTGAGGCAGGCTAGAATTGGCTTAGAGATGAACCCTGCACTGTCCCTATTTGATATAGGAAAATATATGTAGCCTTATATATAGCCATATATAAGCTTATATATAGCTCAGTTAGATGGCATGGGCTAAGTATGAACCTTATACATAAATTAGCTAAACTGCTTATGCTAAAAGCATTTTTATGTCAAACCATATATTTGAGACATTTTTTGTTAAATCTTGTCTGTTAGACCAGAAGCTTAAGAAATTGTGGTGTACTCTTGTGACTGTCTGTAAGATATTTTAGGGACCTTTAGGAACATCCCCCAGGAACCTCACCCAAGCTAGACCCGGGCTCTGACCAAGCCCTGGTCTTGGGTGGTCAAGAAGACTGTCACCAGATGTTTCCCCATGACAGAATATGCAAGTCATTCTGACTTGCCAGTTTGGTCCTATAAAGCTGGACCCCCTTACAGCAAAGGTAGAGATTTCACCTATGAGTGGACACACTGTGTAGGATTTCCCAGTGGCTGGGAGTGGTTCTCTGACCCTTTGCTGTGACTCAGGGCTCCCCAGTGAATGAAGCAGTCTGGATGACTGCGATGGATTAGTGGGGTAACTGTTGATGTATCTTTCTTAATCCCTATTCTTTGCTTGTATAGTAATGATTAGATGCATTACCTTGCTTAGTTTGTTTGTTCCCAAACGGTGTGCATGCTAAGCTTATTGCCATATTAAATGCATTATTTTGGGTTTTTGTGTTGCCTTAATTTTGCTAGTAATGCATTCCATCTATTGGTGTCTGGGTCCCCTCTATCGCCTGTCAATTGACAAACCAACCCATGACAGCCAGACTTCTGTGGAATATAAATTCCTTCTAAAAAATTAAAATCCTAACATAATTAAGAAATTCAGGATGATTATTTCTCAGTGAACCTAAATTGTTCTATATGTTACTAAAAAATGACTAAGCTTCCAAAAGTAGAAAAGCTTGAAAACAACATGTCTAGTACATTGTGGGAACATTTGAACTGATCCTGTCTTTGGCGTAGCTGTTTTCAGTTACAAGGTCATCCTTTGACTGTGAAACACTTTTATGAACCACACGGCTCTAAGTTTGTTCCAGGTAGGTCTGCTGGTTTTAAAATAGAATTAAAAAAAAAAAAAAAAAGAGGATTATACTAAAATTTAAGAAGTTTCTAACATTAACTCTTAAAACAAATATTTTGAAGCTTTTATAAGATTTTGAGAAAATGAAAACAGTAACTTGTCTGTGTTCTGTACATCTGTGGTGAAATAAAAGAGGGCTGCAGAGTGATCTTGAGCATGGTACTTAAATGTTAGCTCAGTCGCTGTCTCTGTGTTGTATTGCCATTATCTCAGATGCATCTGTTCATCAAGGGGCCAGCACTAAGCAGTGCAGAGGAAGTTAGTGCCATTGGCACTAGAAGCCTTGGCTTCCTGTCCCCTTATGTAGGTTAACAGTATGGGCCAAGTTATTGTTTAAATATATTTATTTAAATGCTTTTCTGTTAGTGACAAGGCCAAATACATCATATATATATACATTGTGGCTTCTTTTATGGTTTCCATTATCATCTTATCCACTTTCAGGAAGATGTATTTAGCAGACTGAAAGCTTACAGAGCAGCACAGAGTGCCTGAAAAAGCTTTTACTTGAAAATAAGCACCAACAGTCCCTTCCTTAGAGAACTCTGCTGGGCTCACGCTTTTCTTTCATAGAATAACCTAATGACTAGCACAGTTGCCAAGGAAATGAGAGACATATATCCAGTTACCTCCTCTAGCTGAAAGAGCTGTAAACCAAAACTTCCTGGGAGAATATATCAAAAGAATGGATATGGAAATAGTCTTCAAAACAACAGAGGAACAGCTTCCTTTTCCTTAAGACCCATGCAAAAATAGCAGAAGGATATTTAATTTTGAATTCTAAGGTGTAAGGCACCCAGTGGTATGGCAGAATACCACAGATGTAGTCGTAGGATAATTTCTGTATTTTCTGTAATGAGTGTTTCACTGTAACTGTGTGTCTCTCAACAGAAATGCCATTTTGTGGAATTCTTTTCCAAATTAGTCCTAGAATATATTAAACCTACTGAAACAGTTTAGCTAACTAAAAATTTATTCTTTGAGTTTTGCATGTGTTGCTTAAGCCTCAAAATCTCATGATACGTCATTTACTTTTCTGTAATATTCTCTTGACTTTTTCCTCTTTGTCTCATGTCTTGAATGGAAAATGAGGAGAACTTTGGTGGATCTCAGTCCCTTCAGGAAGTCAACCCACATTCTCAGCGTTATGGGCTTCCTGCACATAAAATTTACTATTACAGTGAAGATATACATAATGTCACACAATATCACAACCTTTTCAACATTTGTCTTAATTTTGAAGCTGTAGAGATGTGTCCAGAACTCAGTAACTTGGGTCCAAAACAGCTAAGAGACTGGGTGAATATTATCTGTCCTCTATTACTTGTCAACAGTTATGAAAAAAATTGTTGTCTGATAACTCGAGAAGACAACATGGATGATGCTGCATTATTAACAGTTAATAGGAACACCTTTTCAGAGTGTTTTCATTATCTATATTATTTGGAAGTGGAGTGGAGTGTTTTTTGCAGACTTCACCCACAGTCCACTTTTATTCGCATGCACAATATGTCCTAGATTTTAGTGAGTTTTAATTAAACAAAACACCTAAAGATTGCAATAAATGGAGTGGGGGTTTTGTTTTTGTTATTCTTTTGTTTGTTTGTGTGTTTGTTTTGGTGGTTTTTGTTTGTTTAGTTGGTTTGTTGGTTGGAGTTTTTTTGAATTCATTAAGGAATGCTGCTTTTCGCTTTCCATTGTTTCAAGAGAACAAAATGCAAACTTATTCTTCGGTAAAATGGCTTATCTTTGCCCTCTTGGAACAAGAAAATAGTGGTGGAATGAAGACAATGGTTGTCTTTACTAAAATAACTGGTGTGTCATTTCCATTTAGCACAAAAGAACACAAAAATTCTCAAAGAATAGGTTTGTCAGTGAATTCATCATCTGGGGAATATTTTTTCTTCCATATTAAAGAAGAAACTAAACACATGAAGATAGAAAGAAAAAGTTATCAAAGGAAGTATTAATATGTTTCAATAATGCACAAGATTTCAGCGAATTTTGGTACCCTGGAAAGTTTCAACAATCTGTGGTTCTCTTGTTAATATCAAAAAGAACAGGGAATGAGGTAGCATTGGGTGCTATATTTCTTAGAGGACCCATTTGGAGTAATTTTTTGTTCACAAAAAAGCACTGCATGCATTTCCTTTCCTCACTGTTAGAAACTGTTAGGCTCAGAGCGAGCATTGCTATGGTGATAATGTATTGACTTTTTCTCACAGAGCAAAGAAATGGAATCCCTTCTATGTCTGAAAGAGATG